>JAHIAM010020764.1:0-17941 GCA_021605205.1 Aegilops longissima
GTCCATCACATCATTCTCCTAATGATGTGATCCCATTATCAATGACATCCAATGTCCATAGTCAGAAATCATGACTATCTATTGATCAACGAGCTAGTCAACTAGAGGCTCACTAGGGACATATTGTGGTCTATGTATTCACCGTGTATTACGATTTCCGGATAATACAATTATAGCATGAATAAAGACAATTATCATGAACAAGGAAATATAATAATAATCCTTTTATTATTGCCTCTAGGGCATATTTCCAACAGTCTCCCACTTGCACTAGAGTCAATAATCTAGTTACATTGTGATGAATCGAACACCCATAGAGTTACGGTGTTGATCATGTTTTGCCCATGGAAGAGGTTTAGTCAATGGATCTGCGACATTCAGATCCGTATGCACTTTGCAAATTTCTATGTCTCCATCTTGAACATTTTCACGATGGAGTTGAGCGGCAACTTGATGTGCTGGTCTTCTTGTGAAACACTGGGCTCCTTGGCAAGTGCAATAGCTCGGTGTTGTCATGGAAGAGTTTGATCGGCCCGGCGCGTTGGGTATGACTCCTAGGTCGGTGATGAACTCCTTCACCCAAATTGCTTCATCGCTGCCTCCGAGGCTGCCATGTACTCCGCTTCTCATGTAGATCCGCCACGGCGCTCACCTTGCAGCTGCACCAGCTTCTTGCTCCACCATTCAACATATACACATATCCGGTTTGTGACTTAGAGTCATCGGATCCGTGTCGAAGCTAAGCGTCGGCGTAACCCTTCTGACGAGCTCTTCGTCACCTCCATAAATAGAAACATGTCCTTTGTCCTTTTAGGTACTTCAGGATATTCTTGACCGCTGTCCGGTGTTCCTTGCGGGATTACTTTGGTACCTACCTACCAAACTTACGGCAAGGTTTACATCTGATGCGGTACACAACATGGCATACATAAAAGATCCTATGGCTGAGGCATAGGGGATGACACTCATCTCTTCTTTATCTTTTGCCGTGGTGGGGCATTGAGCGAGCTCAATCTCACACCTTGCAGTATAGGCAAGAACCCTTTCTTGGACTGATCCATTTGAACTTCTTCAAAATCTTATCAAGGTATGTGCTTTGTGAAAGACCTATGAGGCGTCTCGATCTATCCCTATAGATCTTGATGCCTAATATATAACAACTTCTCCAAGGTCCTTCATTGAAAACTTTTATTCAAGTAGGCCTTAATGCTGTCCAAGAGTTCTATATCATTTCCCATCAAAAGTATGTCATCTACATATAATATGAGAAATTCTCTGAGCTCCCACTCACTTTCTTATGCATGAGGCTTCTCCATAAGTCGCATAAACTAAATGCTTTGATCATCTCATCAAAGCGAATGTTTCAACTCGAGATGCTTGCACCAGCCCATAAATGGATCGTTGGAGCTTGCATACTTTGTTAGCATTCTTAGGATCAACAAAACCTTCCGGCTGCATCATATACAACTCTTCCTTAAGATAACCGTTAAGGAATGCCGTTTTGGCGTCCATCGCCATATCTCATAATCATAGTATCGGCAATTGCTAACATGATTAGGGACGGACTTCAAGCGCTACGGGAGAGAAAGTCTCATCGTAGTCAACCCCTTGAACTTGCCGATAACCTTTAGCGACAAGTCGAGCTTTATAGATGGTAACATTACCATCGCGTCCGTCTTCTTCTTAAAGATCCATTTGTTTTCTATCGCTCGCCGATCATCGAACAAATCTGTCAAAGTCCATACTTTGTTTTCATACATGGATCCTATCTCGGATTGCATGGCTTCAAGCCATTTGTTGGAATCGGGCCGCCATTGCTTCTTCATAGTTTGAAGGTTCACCGTTGTCTAACAACATGATTTCCGGGACAGGGTTGCCATACCACTCGGTGTGGAGCGTGTCCTTGTGGACCTCTGAGTTGGTAGCAACTTGATCCGAAGTACCTTGATCATCATCATTAATTTCCTCTCCGGTGGGTGTAGGCACCACAGGAACATTTTCTGAGCTGCACTACTTTTCGGTTCAAGAGGTAGTACTTCATCGAGTTCCACTTTCCTCCACTTACTCCTTTCGAGAGAAACTCTTTTCGAAAGGATCCGTTCTTGGCAACAAAGATCTTGCCTTGGATCTAAGGTAGAAGGTATACCCAATGGTTTCCTTAGGGTATCCTATGAAGCGCATTTTTCGACTTGGGTTCGAGCTTTTCAGGTTGAAGTTTCTTGACATAAGCATTGCATCCCCAAACTTTTAGAAGCGACGACTTAGGTTTCTTCCCAAACCATAATTCATACGGTGTCGTCTCAGCGGTTTAGGCGGTGCCCTATTTAAAGTGAATGTAGCTGTCTCTAGGCGTATCCCCAAAATGATAGCGGTAAATCGGTAAGAGACATCATAGATCGCACCATATCCAATAAAGTGCGATTCTGACGTTCGGACACACCGTTACGCTAAGGTGTTCGGTAGCGTGAGTTGTGAAACGATTCCACATTTCCTTAAGTGTGTACCAAATTCGTGACTTAAATATTCTCCTCCACGATCGATCGTAAGAACTTTATTTTTCGACCACGTTGATTCTCTACCTCATTCTGAAATTCCTTGAACTTTTCAAAGGTCTCGGACTTGTGTTTCATCAAGTAGACATACCCATATCTACTCAAGTCATCGGTGAGTGAGAACATAACGATATCCTCCATGAGCCTCAACGCTCATTGGACCGCACACATCGGTATGTATGATTTCCAATAAGTTGGTTGCTCGCTCCATTGTCCGGAGAATGGAGTCTTGGTCATTTTCCCATGAGGCATGGTTCGCATGTGTCAAATGATTCATAATCGAGAGACTCTAAAGTCCATCGAATGGAGCTTCTTCATGCGCTTGACACCAATGTGACCAAGGCGGCGGTGCCACAAGTATGTGGGACTATCGTTATCAACTTTACATCTTTTGGTATTCACACTATGAATATGTGTACTATTACGTTCAAGATTCATTAGAATAAACCATTGACCATGAGACATGACCATAAAACATATCTCTCATATAAATAGAACAACCATTATTCTCGGTTTAAATGAGTAGCCATCTCGCATTAAGCGAGATCGATACAATGTTCATGCTCAAACTTGGCACTAAATAATAATTATTGAGGTTTAAAACTAATCCGTAGGTAAATGTATAGGTAGCGTGCCGTGGCGATCACATCGACCTTGGAACCATTCCGGCAGCGCGCCGTCACCTCGTCTTCGCTAGTCTCCGTTTATTCCGCAGCTCTGCTGTGAGTTACAAATATGAACAGCGACACGGTATCAAATACCGGGAGTTACTATGAGTAATGGTAAGGTACACATCAATTACATGTATATCAAATATACCTTTAGTGTTGCGGCCTTCTTGTCCGCTAAGTATTTGGGGCAGTTCCGCTTCGATGGCCCTTCCTTTGCAATAAAAGCACTCTGTCTCGGGCTTGGGTCCATTCTTTGACTTCTTCCGGCAACTTGCTTGCAGGCGGCAACTTTATCCTTGCCGTCCTTCTTGAAGTTCTTCTTACCCTTGCCCTTCTTGAACTTAGTGGTTTTATTAACCATCAACACTTGATGTTCTTTCTTGATTTCAACCTCTGCTGACTTGACATTGAGAATACTTCAGGAATGGTCTTCACCATCCCCTGCATATTGTAGTTCATCACAAAGCTCTTGTAGCTTGGTGGGAAGCGGTGAAGAATTCTGTCAATGACCGCCTCGTCCGGGAGGTTAATGTCCAGTGGGACGGCGGTTGTGCAACCCGGACATTTTGAGTATGTGCTCCTTGTGAACTGTTTTCCTCCATCTTACAACTATAGAACTTGTCGGAGACTTCATATCTCGACCGGGCATGAGCTTGGAAAACCATTTTCAGCTCCTCGAACATCTCATATGCTCCGTGTTGCTCAAAGCGCTTTTGGAGCCCGGTTCTAAGCTGTAAAGCATGCCGCCTTGAGCGAGGGAGTAATCATCGGACGAGACTGCCAAGCATTCATAATGTCTTGGTTCTCTAGGATGGGTGCTTCACCTAGCGGCGCTTCTAGGACATATTGTTTCTTGGCTGCTATGAGGATGATCCTCGGGTTCGGACCCAGTCCGAATAGTTGCTGCCATCATCTTTCAACTTGGTTTTCTCTAGGAGCAGCGTTGAAGTTCATGTTGACATGGCGTTGGCCATTTGATCTACAAGACATATTTTGCAAGACTTTAGACTAAGTTCATGATAATTAAGTTCATCTAATCAAATATTTAATGAACTCCGCTCAGATTGACACCCTCTAGTCATCTAAGCGTTACGATCCGAGTCGACTAGGCCGTGTCCGATCATCACGTGAGACGGACTAGTCATCATCGGTGAACATCTCCATGTTGATCGTATCTTCCATCGACTCATGTTCGACCTTCGGTCTCTTGTGTTCGAGGCCATATGCGTACATGCTAGGCTCGTCAAGTTAACCCTAAGTGTTTTGCATGTGTAAAACTGTCTTACACCGTTGTATGTGAGCGTAAGGATCTATCACACCCGATCATCATGTGGTGCTTGAAGCAGACGAACTTTATAGCGGTGCCGCAGATTAGAAACACTTTCTTGAAATTATTATAAGGGATCATCTTATTTACTACCGTCGCTCTAAGTAAACAAGATGCATAAACACAATAAACATCACATGCAATTATATAAAGTAGTGACATGATATGGCCAATATCATATAGCTCCTTCGATCTCCATCTTGGGGCTCCATGATCATCTTGTCATCGGCATGACACCATGATCTCCATCATCGTGTCTTCATGAAATTTTCCATAGCGACTACTTCTACTTCTATGGCTAGCGTTTAGCAATAAAGTAAAGTAATTTACATGGCGTTCTTCAATGACTGCATAAGTCATACAAAAATAAGACAACTCCTATGGCTCCTGCCGGTTGTCATACTCATCGACATGCAAGTCGTGATTCCTATTACAAGAACATGATCTCATACATCACAATATATCATTCATCATTCATCACAACTTCTGGCCATATCACATCACATGACAATTGCTGCAAAAACAAGTTAGACGTCCTCTAATTGTTGTTGCATCTTTTACGTGGCTGCAATTGGGTTCTAGAAAAACGTTTCTTACCTACGAATAACCACAATGTGATTTTGTCAACTTCTATATACCCTTCATAAGGAACCTTTTCATCTAATCCGCTCCAACTAAAGTAGGAGAGACAGACACCCGCTAGCCACCTTATGCAACTAGTGCATGTCGATCGGTGGAACCTGTCTCACGTAAGCGTCACGTGTAAGGTCGGTCCGGGCGCTTCATACCACAATACCGCTGAAGCAAGAAAAGACTAGTAGCGGAAAGCAAGTTGACAAGATCTCGCCCACAACAAAATTGTGTTCTACTCGTGCAATAGAAATTACGCATAGACCTACCTCATGATGCCCTTTGGTGAGGAGCGTTGCGAAAATTAAAATTTTTCCTACGGTTTCACCAAGATCCATCTATGAGTTCATCTAAGCAACGAGTCATGGGAGAGATTGCATCTACATACCACTTGTAGATCGCGTGCGGAAGCGTTCAAGGAGCAGGGATGATGGAGTCGTACTCGCCGTGATTCAAATCACCGATGACCAAGTGCGAGCGGACAGCACCTTCGCGTTCAACACACGTATGGAGCAGGCGATGTCTCCTCCTTCTTGATCCAGCAAGGGAAAGGAGAGGTTGAGGAAGAAGGCTCCAGCAGCAGCCGACGGTGTGATGATGGTGGAAGCGATACTCAGCGGGGCCGCCAAGCACTCAGCGGAGGAGGAGAGGTGTTGGGGAGGGAGGGCTGCGCCTTGGATGTGTGTTGCAGCCTCCCTCACCCCTCTATTTATAGGGGAAGGGGCAAGGGGCGGCCCCTCTAGATGAGATCTAGAGGCGGCGGAGGGAGGGCTTGCCCCCAAGCAAAGGCGCCCCACTAGGGTTCCCCCAACCCTAGGCGCATGGGCCCAAAGGCGCCCAACCCTCCGAGGCTGATTCTCTGCCTTGTGGCCCATGAGGCCCTCCTAGAGGTGGCCCCTCCGGTGGACCCGGAACTTCTCCGGTGGCCCCGGTACAATACCGACATGCCCCGAAACTTTACGGTGTCCGTATGACAACTTCCCATATATAAATCTTCACCTCCGGACCATTCAGAACTCCTCGTGGCGTCCGGGCTCTCATCAGGGACTCGAACAACATTCGGTAATCACATACAAGTCTTCCTAATAACCCTAGCATCACGAACCTTAAGTGTGTAGACCCTACGGGTTCGGAGACATCTGAACATGACCGAGGCGGCTCTCGGTCAATAACCAACAGCGGGATCTGGATACCCATGTTGGCTCCTACATACTCCTCGATGATTTCATCGGATGAACCACGATGTCGAGATTCAAGCAACCCGTATACTATTCCCTTCGTCAGACGGTATGTTACTTGCCGAGATTGATCGTCGGTATCCCAATACCTCGTTCAATCTCGTTACCGGCAAGTCACTTTACTCGTACCGTAATGCATGATCCGTGACGGACACTTGGTCACTTTGAGCTCATTATGATGATGCACCACCGAGTGGGCCAGTGATACCTCTCCGTAACTGCGGGTGACAAATCCGATCTCGATCCATGTCAACCCAGCAGACACTTTCGGAGATACCTGTAGTGCACCTTTATAGTCACCCGATTCGTTGTGGCGTTTGGTACACCAAAGCACTACTACGGTATCCGGGAGTTACGATCTCATGGTCTAAGGAAGAGATACTTGACATTGTAAAAGCTCTAGCAAAGCGAACTACGATCTTGTGCTATGCTTAGGATTCGGTCTTGTCCATCACATCATTCTCCTAATGATGTGATCCGTTATCAATGACATCCAATGTCCATAGTCAGGAAATCATGACTATCTATTAATCAACGAGCTAGTCAACTAGAGGCTCACTAGGGACATATTGTGGTCTATGTATTCACACATGTATTATGATTTCCGGATAATACAATTATAGCATGAATAAAAGACAATTATCATGAACAAGGAAATATAATAATAATCCTTTTATTATTGCCTCTAGGGCATATTTCCAACAAGTATTTGTGGCAAAGCCACCGTTCATAATTCTTTCATACATGTCACTCTTGGTTCATTGCATATCCTGGTACACCGCCGGAGGCATTCATATAGAGTCATACTTTGTTCTAGTATCGAGTTGTAATCATTGAGTTGTAAATAAATAGAAGTGTGATGATCATCATTTTTCTAGAGCATTGTCCCAAATGAGGAATAAAAAAAGAAAGGCCATAAAAAGAAGGCCCAAAAATGAGAGAAAAGAGAGAAGGGACAATGTTTTACTATCCTTTTACCACACTTGTGCTTCAAAGTAGCACCATAATCTTCATGATAGAGAGCCTCTTGTTTTGTCACTTTTATATACTAGTGGGAATTTTTCATTATAGAACTTGGCTTGTATATTCCAAAAATGGGCCTCCTCAAGTGCCCTAGGTCTTCGTGAGCAAGCAAGTTGGATGCACACCCACTTAGTTTCTTTTGTTGAGCTTTCATATATTTATGGCTCTAGTGCATCCGTTGCATGGCAATCCCTACTCCTTGCATTAACATCAATCGATGGGCATCTCCATAGCTCATTGATTAGCCTCGTTGATGTGAGACTTTCTCCTTTTTTGTCTTCTTCACATAACCCCCATCATCATATTCTATTCCACCCATAGTGCTATATCCATGGCTCACGCTCATGTATTGCGTGAAGGTTGAAAAAGTTTGAGATTACTAAAGTATGAAACAATTGCTTGGCTTGTCATCGGGGTTGTGCATGATGAGAGCATTCTTGTGTGATGAAAATGGAGCATGACTAAACTATATGATTTTGTAGGGATGAACTTTCTTTGGCCATGTTATTTTGAGAGGACATAATTGCTTAGTTAGTATGCTTGAAGTATTATTATTTTTATGTCAATATTGAACTTTTATGTAGCGACCCGACCCAAAATCGGTCAAGTCTCTGTGTAGCTGTACCATCCCAAGATCACGCTGGCACACACAGTACATTGATGAAATAATCAAAGTTCAATCACACCTGAATTTATTACGATTCTCATATCGAGTCTTTATTACAATAGAATAAATTGGCGAAGGCCAACTCATGAAATAAACTAAATAAAGATGCGGAGCGTAGAAGAATAAGCGAGTCCATCCGGCTCCAAGGGCAATCGCCAAGCGTGGATCGTAGCCTCACTCTGATCGGAATACTCCTCTGCAACATAAGGCGTTGCAGCCGTGTAGAGTCAACATTTTGAATATGCTGGCAAGTCATGAAGAGAATAACAATAAAATTACTAACACTATATGCAATTTGGCTGTGGGGCTCTAAGTTTCATTGTTTTGCGAAAAAGCCAATTTTACCCTACAACAATGGACTTGTTTGCAAATACTACAAAATGTTGGTAGTTATTGAGATGGTTCCGCCAACCAATGTCTCATTCCCAATTATTACCCCTCAATTAATTTATTAATTTTGGTGTTGAGATATCGAAATACTCCAAGTTCGAGGCTCAAATTGTCCGTAATGGCAGGGGACACGGCTAACCGATTAGATCTTCACTCTGCGGAGGTTTGCGCACTTTACCCATAAGATTCGTTCCCTCCTTTAAGTCTTAGCACTTCATGGTGTTTGAAGATGGGACGAGCAAACAGGGTCTTCAGAAGAGTTCCTCGGCCCTTGCTGGCACCCATCCAATCCTACCGTTCTTCTACATCTCGTAGCACCGTCGGCGAGTCACACCTAGGGTTGACCAAGCGAGCCCATAATGGCTTGCGGCTGCTGCAGGTAAGCTTCGGTCAATGGGGTATACATCCGTCTCTTCGTGGCTGGGTGAAGCTTTCCATAAGATGTCATGGCGCTTCTCCATGCATCCCGCCAACCGCTGGTTTTCTCCGGGTGCCCGTCAACGTCCTCCACCCGATGGTGAATTTTGAAGTCCATCTTGAGCTTGAAGTCATGGGTTGTCATCATCTTGACTCTCACATCTCCTTATGAATCACTCAACCAACCCGTCTCGAGCATAGCAAAAATAAACTACTTCGTCCGGGCCATGGTAACAAGGGAATTGGTTTCATCCTACCTCATGATACTACTCAAGAACATAACTTAAAATTCTCCTACTGCATGCATGGTGGGGAGGTATAATTCTAATGCAATAAAATCATAGGTATAGTAAAAGAAAATATGATCAATAACTTGCCTTCGGCGATCTTGAAAGCTAGGGACTCGTGATAACAAGCTTAGCACTCGGAAATTCTACGAAGCAAACAATAATCATATAAGCATAAGAGCATACAATCAATTAACATAACAGCATGCTAACATAACACACAAAACAATCGAACCAAAACCCAAAGAAAACTCGAAGAAATCCAAATCAATGTTTTCACCACATCAAACAACAACCAAGAAATAGTTTTACTCAACCAAATTTTTCTTAACAGAACCTAAGCATGGGTTTTGCTAACTAACGAGAAGAAAACATCATGCAACTAGGAGCAAAAGAATCACATCAAAAGCTATTATAGAACTCCTATTATGCCTATAACAATCCTAGCAAGAAAAAATAAAATAAATTTTTTATTTATTGTAGGTAAAAGTTCATGTTCTAAAACTACAGAAACTAACCTAAAATAAACTATCACATAGGAAAAATAAAATTATTTGCTAAATAAAACAATAGGAAAACAGTAGTTAGTTAAATAAATAAGAACCACATGATTTTGATTAAAACTATTTTTTATTAAATCTAAAATGCCCAAATAAATTCCTACAGTTAGGCAAGGTCAAAGTAAAGTAGTGACAAAAGAATCACTAAAATAAAATAATCCTAACTCATTTTATAGCAGAATTACTAATCTGTCTAAATCTAAAATAAAACAATTTCTAATAATATTAACATGACTAAACATATTTTCTACAGAAACTACAACAAATTTGCAAACTAACAAAAAAGGATCAATTAAAAATATTAAGTAGATTAAAAGATATGGATTTTACAAAACTGAAACTATTCTGTTAAAAACAGAAACGAAAAAAATTAACTAAAAAGAAAACCGGCGCTAATGGGCCTATCTAACGCTCAGGCGTAATATAACTAAAACGCGCCCGAGGGATTAAACCGAGTCGGCCGGTCTAAACTAAACCTAAATAAAACCGGAACTAAACCGGGTTTTATTAAAAATAACCGTACCCCTTCGTAGATCTAATCTAGACCCTACATTTTAGATCGGACGGTGGGGGATCTCGATGACTCACGCGGTGGTCGGTGGCGGCTGCTCTTTCGAGGCGATGGCCAGGCAGGGCTCCGGTGGTCAGGCGGCAGCGAGAGGTGTCCGTGGTCTGCGGTGAACAAGGGGCTCGGTGGTGGACTCGGTGGGGCTCGGGAGGTTCAGGCGGCAGGCGGTGCAAATGGCGGTGGCGTCAGGCGTCCGTGGCGATTGCGGCGAGAGAAGGTGAGGCGAGGGATGTGGGGAGCAGGTGAGGGGGTATTTATAGGGGAACCGGCTTGGAGGAGGCGGATCAGGCGAGGAGATCCGGATTCTTGAGATTCGGCAATGTGTGTGTGATGGTTAGCGTGGAGAGGAAGAAGGGGTGGGGTCGGGGTGTCGGTGGGAGAGGAGGCGTTGGTCGGTTGGCGAAGGTAGGGGTTCGAGTGCGACCTTTGGGTGGCGGCTCATTGGCTCATTGGCTGGGCAGTTGGCTTAACCCATGGTGGGCCGCCTAGGTCTTTGGTGGGCAGTTGGCTGGTGGCACTGGGTCTACCCTAATTTTTTTGAATTAGAGAGAGAAAGAATAAAAATATATATTTTATATAGGACATATATATATCAAAATGATGGGGAATATTCCTACAATTTGAACATTTTCGAGGCAAAACTCAAACTTTATAAAAATCATTTTCTAAAATCCCAAATAAAATCAAAATTTAAATTCAAACTTTTGGCAATGTTTTCATCGACATATTTGGAGTGTCATGTTTACTCCTCTCATACTTTTCTCAAGTATTTGTCGGGCATTGATTTGAAATAAATTTCAGATGCCAATTCAAATTCAAATTTCATCAACTCAAAATCTTACGAAACTTCAAATGCCACTCGGTTTCAAACAATATGCATAGATGCTTAGCTATAATTGCAGAACATTCCAAATGGGAAATTTGGGATGTTACAAACCTACCACCTTAAGATGAATCTAGCCCTCGAGATTGGGTTAACTAACAAATAGGTGCGGGTGGTCTCGGCGGAGGTCTTCTTCTCGCTCCCGGTGGCTTCCTCCTCGGGTGATGACTCCACATCACCTTGCAAAACTTGATGATCTTGCTGCGGGTGACTCTGCTCATGATCTCGAGAATTCAGACGGGTTTCTCCTCATAAGTCAGATCCTTTGTCGAGCTGTATGGCCTCTAGAGTCTTGTGTCTCTCAGCGGAATATCGGCCATGTCGGCATGGCATTTCTTCAGGTGAGAAACATGGAAGACATCATGAACTCGGACAATCCTTCGGTAATTCCAACTTGTAAGCAACTTCTCCATGATGTTCGAGGATTTTGTAGGGGCCAATGAACCGGGGTGCTAACTTTCCTTTAACACGAACCTCTTGATTCCACGAAGTGAGACCACATGAATATGCCCGGTCTCCGCTTCATAAGTTACTTCCTTGCATTTCTTGTCGGCATAACTCTTACGCCTCGGTGAGCTACCTTGAGTCTATCTCGAATCAGCTTGACTTTCTCTTTGGAATCTCTGATAAGATCGGGACGAAAAGTTTTGATCTCAACACCATCCCACAACAATGGTGTTACGCACCTCCTTCCGTATAGAGCTTGAAAGGGCCATCTTGAGGTGGTGCGATAAGCTGTTGTTGTATGAGAACTCCGCGTATGGCAAATTATCATCCCAGCTAGACCCATAGTCTAGCGCACAAGCTCTCAACATGTCCTCCGGGATCTGGTTGACTCTCTCGTCATCCATCATGCTGCGGATGAAAAGCTATCTTGAACTCCAGCCTCGTACCCAAAGTTTCATATGGCTGATTCCAAAACTTTGAGGTAAATTGTGTTCCTCTATCAAACACAATACTCCTCGGAACTCCATGCGGACAAAGCGATCCTGGTCATGTATATCTTGGCTAACTTAAGCGCTGGTATAGGTAGTCTTCACGGGAATGAAGTGAGCTACCTTGGTCAATCGATCAACCACTACCGAGATGGAATCATAACCTGAGCAGGTCTGGGTAATCTGTGATAAAATCCATTCCAAGTTTTCCCATTTCCACTCGGGAATCGGCAAAGGTTGAAGTAACCCTGCTGGCCCCGATGTTCGCCTTTACTCGTTGGCAAACATCGCATCTTGCTACGTGCTCGGCAATATCCTTCTTCATACATCCACGAAACTTTCCTTCAAATCGAGATACATTTTGGTGTTACGGGGTGAATCGAGTACGGTGAATCATGAGCCTCTGAAGAATTAGCTTCTGAGTTCGGGATCATTGGGTACATAATCGATCCTCGAACCATATAGCTCCGTATTCATCCTTACGAAACCCTTTAGCTTTTCCTTCATTCATCCTTTTCTTTATCTCATCAATTTCCTTGTCCGACTTCTGGGCTTCACGAATTCTTTCGGCCAAAGTGGACTGAACTTCCATAGCTGCAACATATCCTCTCGGAACTATCTCCAGTCGAAGATCTCTGAGGTCATCGACTAACTCCTGGGGTAATCCTCCCGCTATAAGAGTATTCACATAACTCTTACGGCTCAAAGCATCTGCTACAACATTAGCCTTTCTGGGTGGTAATGCAATCTCATGTCATAGTCCTTGATTAACTCTAGCCATCTCCTCTTTTGAGGTTCAACTCTTCTGCGTGAAAATATACTTCAAGCTCTTATGATCTGTGTAAACATCACAGCGGTTTCCGATAAGGAAATGTCTCCAGTCTTGAGTGCATGCACTCTGCTGCTAACTCCAAATCATGTGTGGCATAATTCATCTCGTGTAGTGCGTGGCTATGCGGAGGTATAAGCTACAACTTTTCCTTCCTGCATGAGTACTCCTCCGAGTCCACGGCGAGAAGCGTCACAATATACAGTAATCCTTGTGTATGTCCGGCAAAATCAATCTTGGGGCTGTAACCAAGCGTTTCTTCAATTCACAGGCGGCTTCACAATCCTCGGTCCAAATGTACTTGGCGTCCTTCTTCAACAGCTCGATCATGGGCTTGGCAATCTTCGAGAAATTCTCAATAAACCTCCGATAATATCATGCGAGTCCAAGAAAACTGCGGATCTCCTTGGTGAGGTGGGCGGCCTTAATCGGTGGTGATACAACCTTGGCGGGGTCAATTGCTATTCCTTCTCTGAAATAACATGTCAGGAATCCGACTTCCTTCACCAAAATTCACATTTGCTGAACTTGGCATACAAGTGATGTTCTCGGAGTTTCTCGAACTAGGCGCAAATGTTCCTTATGCTCTTCCTCGCTCTTGGAAAATCAGTATATCATCGATGAACACCACGACAAACTTGTCCAGATATTCCATAAATACCTTGTTCATCAAATTCATGAAGTATCGAGGGCATTAGTCAATCCGAATGACATGACGGTATACTCATATAAACCATACACAGTGGTGAATGCTGTTTTGGGTATATCCTTTTCACGGATCTTCAACTAATGATACCACGATCGAAGATCGATCTTGGAGAATACCTTGGCTCCAACTAGCTGATCAAATAAGTCATTGATCATCGGTGAGGTACTTGTTCTTGATGGTCACGTCGTTCAGCGAGCGATAATCCTAACCATTCTCGGGGTTCCATCCTTCTTCTCTACCAAGAGGCGGGGCTCCCCAAGGTGGCGAGCTTGGCGAATATATCCCTTCTCCAAGAGTTCATTAATTTGATTCTTGATCTCTTTCAAATCGTTCGGGGCATCCGATAGGGTCTCTTGGATATTGGGGCTGTGCGGGCAATAACTCAATCAGAAATTCAATGTCTCGTCCGATGGCATTCTGGTAATTCCTCGGAAACACATCGGGAAAATCTTGCACTCTGGCACTTCCTCTGAAGAACTCCGTGAAATTCACTGATTCTTCATCGAGTGCGTCGGATACATACTTGATCCTCTTACGCTCCGGGGTGGT
This sequence comes from Aegilops longissima, assembly GCA_021605205.1. Classification (NCBI taxonomy): domain Eukaryota; kingdom Viridiplantae; phylum Streptophyta; class Magnoliopsida; order Poales; family Poaceae; genus Aegilops; species Aegilops longissima. The sequence goes on from JAHIAM010020764.1 coordinate 14,236, forward strand.
GGCGAGAATCGACTTCTTGAGCACGATCTATGTTTCCTTCAAACTTCATCAACCAATCCATGCCTAGGATCACATCCAAGGTCGGGTTTCCAATACTATGAGGTCCGCGGAAATTTATGGTTTCGATGTTGAGGTTGCATGACAGCCTAAGCTGCCATCATTTCTCCTCCTTGGGCCCGGCGTGAAGAGGGCTTCTAAGGGTTCTAGTGGGCAACCGTACTTTTCCTAACTACCCTTGATATGAATGAATCGTTGCACGAGAATCAAAAGTACCAATCTTGGATGTGAATTTAATAAAACTTACCAACCACGATTATGCGGCTGATCATAGGCGTCCTCCACGTCAATGTGGTTCACGAGCACGAGGAAAAGGGTTGGGCTTCTTTGCTGAGCTTCCATTGCCGTTTCCATTCCTCTGCTTGGCCTCTGGGCGTCGGTGGCATAGTGCCCTGTTTTACGGCACTTGAAGCAGGTGATGTGACTCAGATCCTTACGAACAAGGCGAGGCGATGCTGGTTGCCATTGCCGTTTCCATTGCTGTCTTGTTGTCCTGGTTGCGGTTGTTCCCATTTCCTCCATGGTTATGTCCTCCATGATTATGTCCTCCATGGGTGTGATGGGTATGCCCTCCAGTATGGGGCATAACGGGCTTCTGCTGAGCTCGAGTTGTACTTCCTGGCCATACTTCCGCTTGCGACTATCAATCTGCTGCTGCTTGCCTTCAAGTATGGTGGCCTTGTCTACCAGCTCACTGGTAGTTGTTGAAAGTAGCCACCATAAGCTGCATACCCAGCTCGTCATTGAGTCCTCGAGAAACTTTTCCTGCTGCGGCATCGTGGCCACATCATCAGGGGCATAGCGAGCTAACTTGCTGAACTCATCCACGTCTTGCCCCTGATGCGGTTCCCCTGGCGTAAGTTGCGGAACTCACGCTTCTTGAGACTCATGGCTCCGGTGATACATGAGTGGTGCGGAAAGCTTCTTGGAACTGATCCCGTGATGGTGGCGATGGGATAAGTGGCGGTGTAGTTCTCCCACCAGAGGCTGCAGGTCCATCAAGTTGATGTCGGACAAAGTGCACCTTCTCGCATCATGCATCCAGCGGTGGCTAACTCCTTCCGACCTTGCGGAGCCAATCGCCGGCCATAATCGGCTCGGTGCTGCTAGAGAACACTGGCGGATTCAGCCTTAGGAAGCGGGTCAAGTTGTCAGCGAGGGGTGGTGGCGGTGGATTATTGTTGTTGTTGTTACGGTTACGGATGAGCATCGCATGAGGGCATTACGCTGCTGGATCAGCTGGGTGAGCTCGGCGGAAAGTTGAGACGAGAGTCACGTCTCGGAGGCATCTGGCGTTTTGGAGTGGATGAGATAATTAGAATAGAACAAGGGTCTAATGAGAAAATATCACTACCCAAATGAATGCACAATCATAATCACACCAATCATTTATTCAATCAACTCAAACATGGTTCAATCTCGGATTACAAATTTCATGACTAATCGAAAATAACGGCCTAAGCGATCGATGGAAAAATAAAATAACATGGCGGTCGACTAAATGTCTTCATCAATTATCCTTGCGTCCTCGGTGTGGCGTCCTCGGTGTGGCGTCCTCGATCTGGCGCCTCCTCTTGCGGCTTTCCTCGGTGGAGCTCCTTCATAATCCTGGTCATTGCTCACGAGGGTCCGTCATCTCCACTCGGAAAAAGGTCTTATCCCAGTCCATCTTTTCCTCTAATGCGGCAACATCCATCTTCACATCGACTCTCTCCATGAAATCCTTGATTTCTTCTTCATAGTCAAGGAAGTCTGCGTGTGCTTTCTCCTCCGGTTCAGTTCACGGAACAACAGCCTCCTGTGTACCTTGAGTTCTGGTGATCGGATCTCCCGTTTCTGAGGAGACACTCCAAGTCTTGGACATATGAGAGAATGGAGTCGTCCTCTGATGCGGATGATATGTCCATTCCTAGCTCTGCGAAATCATGGTGAGTCGATGGGTCGAGCTCGGCCTGTACTCTTCGGAGATGTCCAAGTGCGATAAATCGCCATGTCTCTTAGAGATCAATTGAAATCGGTAAACTCAAAGTCAATAGGCTCTGAATGTCCTCCGAAGGTCCTCCTGGAATGTGCACCTCAATCACATGGCGGGTATCCGTCGGAAGTGCATTGGTAGGCTTCCGGTGATTGAGGCAGAGCAATCTTCAGCTTCTTCACGATCTGGACCAGCTTCTTGCGTGAGGCATCGTCTCATCTGGTGGCAAAACTCCGTAGCAAAGCGGGGTGAACTTCGTGACCATCTAGAATGTTGAAAATCGAAGAGAAGTCGAGAAATGAGCAGGGAGAATTACGGAATGATAAGGACATAAAATAAATAGTCTCTTCCTATGGCTTTCCGATCCTAGGGGTTCGTCCTCTGATCGGCGTGTGCTCTGATACCATCTCTGTGGCGACCCGACCCAAAATCGGTCAAGTCTCTGTGGCTGTACCATCCCAAGATCATCTTTGGCACACGGTACATTGATGAAATAATCAAAGTTCAATCACACCTGAATTTATTACGATTCTCATATCGAGTCTTTATTACAATAGAATAAATTAGGCGAAGGCCAACTCATGAGAAATAAACTAAATAAAGCTGCGGGCGTAGAAGAATACCGAGTCCATCCTACTCCAAAGGGCAATGCATAGCGTGGATCGTAGCCTCACTCTGATCGGAATACTCCTCGCAACATAAGGCGTTGCAGCCGTGTAGAATCAGCATTTTTAATATGCCGGCAAGTCATGAAGAGAATAACAAAAAATTACTAACACTATATGCAATTTGGTTGTGGGGCTCTAAGTTTCATTGTTTTGCGAAAAAGCCACTTTTACCCTACAACAATGGACTTGTTTGCAAATACTACAAAATGTTGGTAGTTATTGAGATGGTTCCGCCAACCAATGTCTCATTCCCAATTATTAAATAACCCCTCAATTAATTTATTAATTTTGGTGTTGAGATATCGAAATACTCCAAGTTCGAGGCTCAAATTGTCCGTAACGGGGACACGGCTAACCGATTAGATCTTCACTCTGCAGAGGTTTGCACTTTACCATAAGATTCGTTCCCTCCTTTAAGTCCTCGCACTTCATGGTGTTTGAAGGCGGGATGAGCAAGCAGGGTCTTGAAGAGTTCCTCGGCCTGCGGCACCCATCCAATCCTACCGTTCTTCTACATCTCGTAGCACCGTCGGCGAGTCACACCTAGGGTTGACCAAGCGAGCCCATAATGGCTTGCTGCTGCAGTAAGCTTCGGTCAATGGGGTATACATCCGTCTCTTAGTGGCTGGGTGAAGCTTTCCGCAAGATGTCATGGCGCTTCTCCATGCATCCGACCAACCGTTGGTTTTCTCCGGTGCCCGTCAACCGTCCTCCACCCGATAGTGAATTTTGAAGTCCATCTTGAGCTTGAAGTCATGGGTTGTCATCATCTTGACTCTCACATCTCCTTATGAATCACTCAACCAACCCGTCTCTGAGCATAGCAAAATAAACTACTTCGTCCCGGGCCATGGTAACAAGGGAATTGGTTTCATCCTACCTCATGATACTACTCAAGAACATAACTTAAAATTCTCCTACTGCATGCATGGTGGGGAGGTATAATTCTAATGCAATAAAATCATAGGTATAGTAAAAAAAATATGATCAATGACTTGCCTTCTTG
>JAHIAM010020765.1:0-12925 GCA_021605205.1 Aegilops longissima
TTATTATTGGCTTCATTTGTTGCTCAAATTCTTTTGCCACAATCTGATTTTCCTCTTATTTTTCCTGTTTTGCTTTATTAGCTCTATTAATATCATCTTTCAAAATGGAATCGAGTCATAGGAAGCAAAGTAATATTTTTATCCTTGTGAACAAGAGTATCTGATTGTTTCTACCATGGTGTATAAATTTTATCAAATTGCCATGGTCTACCAAGTAATAAGGAACATGCTTATAGGTACCACATCACAATCAACATAATCAGCATATGTAGAGATACTAAAATGCACAGGCGTCGTGTTACCTTAACCTTCGCTGTTGTTGAACCATTGGATGTAGTAAGGATGTGGATGTGGTCTTGTGGTGAGGCTTCTCCAATATCCATGCTAACCAATTTTTGCAGCTCCCTCCATCTATGATGGCCTTGAATAGAGTTCCTTCACCTCCTTTTATGGAACAAGTTATGCCTCTGATTTTCTCGACTTGTAACCTGCACACTCAAAACCGTTGACAACTAAACATTCATACTTGCATCTTGCAGCCATGTATTGCGTCTCAAGATCGAATCATCTCCCGTGTTCTTCATGTGTAATAAGAGCCAAAGTCTCTTCATCATAGTCACTAAGGGACTCATACCCACCATCCTCGGTAGCAATCATCCCCAGATTGGCATTCTCTAAAATGTCCTCTTCCCTTAACACAAATAATATCCTTGTGTGCCTGTTGGCCATGGAAGAAGAAGACTCTTGTAAACCCAGGGTGTGCTCTTGGCGGATAGTGGTGGTTGTGCCCTTTTTGTTCCCGGTTGGGGTGGCAGCGGCGGAGGTGCGGTGTAGTAGAGCGTGGGAAGTAGATGATGCCGTGGTGTCCAATGAATGACTGCGGAAAAGGAGTCCGCAGCCTCGATCACCACTTCCGTTCACTTTACAAGCAAGATGGAATAATCGGTGATATTATATATCCTTTAGTCTAGAATGGTTTGAATTCTCTATTTAATCCACCCGAAAAGTGAACATAGCTTCATTCTCCTCAACAATACCCATCTAATCAAGCAGTTTGTAATTCGATAATATTCTTCTACAAATTTTTCCTTGTCTTAAGCGCTGCAATTTTGAAGTAATTCACGTTGATAATATGGTGGAACCGCGATCCATAGCAGTTTTCAAAGCAGCCCAAGTGCTGGAACAGGATATAATCTACAATGTTGGACCACCAAACACATGCAAAACTAGTAAAGCACAAGGTGACGGGAACCGTCTCCCTCGGGATATTGTAAACATTAAATCGTTGTTCGGTTTCTAATTCCCAAGTAAATATATATCAGGAACATATCTACCCTCAAATGGTGGAATATTCAATTTCAGTTTAGGGAGATGGTCATGATCTAAATACTGAAGGGGCCGAACATTGCCATTATTTGCATGTGGCGACCGGTGGTTGTGGTCTTTGGTGGTTGCCGTGGTTACGATGTTGATCAACCTCATCCTCGTAGCTCTCACATAATCATCCTCCCCGCCCGCCGGCGGAACCCTGAAGTATCAACAGCGGCACCGGCTTGGGCGGTGAAGGGACCGGGAAGCTTGGGGGGCTGTTTGCGATGTGGAGGTAGTCCGTGTTGTTGTTGTAGAAGGTCGTTAGGTGCGGGGTGGTGGTGGTGGTAAGGCGCGAGCAATTCATTAAACTTGATTCGAGCCGTTTCAAGCCCTTTCTTAATGCCATCTATCTTCTCCATGGCCTCTTCAAATCTATTTAGCACATCGTCCACCCCACTCATCATTTGGAAACTTATCATGTAGCGCTTTGTTTTCATTTCTCCCGGTCGGTCTAAATTCGTGATCCTGCCATGGTTAGCACAATAAAACACACAAGAATATGATTGACGGACTACTAGGAAGTGGTGGTGGTGGTGTGGTGGGCGATCCACAAATCCGTCAAGCAAATCTCAAATTCTTACGGTTCTTACCCAGCGGCGGGTTGATCGGCAACCGGTAAAACTCTCAAAGCTTGGATAAGGCGATTACCGGGGAGAGTCAAGCATGATGTGGATGTATGTGGGTGGGAAGGCTTATAATATGGTAGCAAAAGGGTTAACCAATAATCAATTCAGAGATGCAAAAGTTGAATAAGCGCTCAACGGCGTCTTGTCTTGGTCTAGGCTGAACCCGTGCTAGAGGCGAGCCTAGAACACTAACAAAATCAGGCGCTGCTGCCAACGGAAAAACACACTCTGGAATTTTTTTTTGCTCTTTTTTTTTTTTTCTTTTTTTTTGCTGCTCTTTTTTTTTTTTTTTTTTGGAAAAATCACTATAATGGCGAGTGTCTCAAAACTCTTGGTCAAAAATGGCGGGATGGGCACGAAATTTTTTGACCAAATTTTTTTTTTTGCCGGGACCCAAAAGCGGAAGCGGGTCAAAAAAACTTTCTATCTTTTTGTCCAATCATTAGAAACACGAAAAATAGGGTAGCGAAAATTTTTTTTTGACAAATGCGTTTTGGAAAATTTTGGGGCCTAAACGGGGTTTTCGGACTCTTTTTTTTTTTTTTTCGAAACCTACTCCGGCGAAAACACGAATCGGAAACTAGATGGATCTCGAAAACAAACCTAATATGAAAACTTGGTTTGGTGGTTTGGTGGGGATATGGGTGATGGGTATATGGTAGGGTGGTGGTATATGGATCGGATTGGTGGTTATGGATGGGACGGGGCGGGAAAAGCAATGGTGGTAGATGGCAAGGCGATGATGATGGTGCGGCAGCGGGAAACTTATGACCAGAACCAAACTCTAAAGACTAGACTCTAAGACCCAACGACACGGCGATGCAACCGCCAAATTCAACAAAGCAAAAACCCTAAAAAGATTATGCAAACTCATTGGTTGGGATATGATGAACTAACCCTAATTTTTTTGTGGCTTTTTGGTTGGACAATAGGTATGAAAAAACGACCGATCTAAACTAAAACTGGAAAAATCTACCCGAAACAAAATTGTTTTCCATTGGGTGGTTTTGGCAGGAGGGAAATCACTTTGGCGATCCGACTACGAGCGTCCGGAGGGGCGTCGCGGTTTGTCGCTAAACCAACTCAAGAGGTTATTGACCACGCGAACCACGATCAACGACCACGAGGTTTTTCCCGAACAAGCGAAGAACAAGCAGAAAGGTTGCAATTGGATATTGCAATATAAGAATGAAAGCTTTATTGATCAAGGTGGGGTTAAACCGCCTTTATCAGTGGTTGAACACAAGCGAAATCGAAGTTGCAGCTATGGCGAACTTTTAATCTAAAAAAACCCAAGGTCAAGCGGTGCCCTAAGGGCATATATGGAGGAAGAAGGGAATTTCGTGGCCCTTGGTGGAGGGTCGAAATCAACTAACTCTTTTCCCCACATACGGACTCTAAAACAGCCTATACTTAAGTATTTCAAATTACATGGGCTGGCCCAATAATAAGGTGCCACCCTAGAATAGCCTCAGGGCGACATTTATGAAGTAGCATCTTGTATATTTGTCCAAGGCTTCATGCACCCAATTATGGTGGCTTCAAAGTCCTGAAATCATCACTTGTAACTCCGTTCTTTTCCCCTTCATGGCATTATCTCCATGCTTGTTCTTGCTCAATGTCCATCCTTCTCCAAGCTAGGGCCTTCATTTGTAAGCAAAACAAATGTATCCAATTTAGGCAGCATCATATTCTCATGAACATTAGAATCATTACCAAAAGCAGTTAATAATTTAATTGGGTCGCGAGCTCTAGTAATTGGTCCGGTATATGTTGATGGGGCTGTGGGGTAACAATGGTATTGATGTCCTCATCATATTGGCCCCCTTCCCATAAAAAATACCATCACCATTTGACTCCATCAAATTTTGTGAACTTTGGCATCTTTGCCTAGGGCTTCCATATCCTCCCAATAACCACCACCGACTTCCCAAACCCTAACCAATTTTTTTCCCATAGCAATTTGGTTTGCTTGAGTAGTGATTCGAGTCTCTAAGGTGTTTTTTCTTAGGGATGATTGCTTCTTCATCAACCCGACCACCACTTCCACATAACCTTGCCCACCTTCAAACAACCCAACAACAATTGTTGATTGGCTTTTTGAGTTGTGGCTTGTGTCTCCTAAGGTGTTTGGCTTTAGGGGCGGCCTTCAACTCCGACATTATAGCCCATCATTCCACTTCCATTCTTTGCAAACCACCCATTCCCGCTACCCCTTTTACATTTGGGTTGAAATTTTTGAGTTGCGGTTTCCTTTCTAAGGTGTTTTTTACTTAGGGGCGTCTCCATCATCTTGGTATCTACATCAAAAACCGCCCTCATCGCCCCAAGAACGGTAACCTCCATATCATATTGGTAATTATCCATCCATTGTATATTCCCCCCTTATTTTAACCCTATTACTTTTTAACTTGCCTTCGAGACTAGCCATTTGATTATTTTAATTACTTGTGCACATTAGTTCATACCTTCCATTACATACCATACCATATCATAGTGGTATCATATCATCCATTTTTAATTTTTATATACCGGTTTTATTTGTGATTTGCAAAATGGCCGAAAAAAAAAAACTTTTAAGCAAAAGAAAAGAGCAAAGAGCTTGTAACAAATGCCATAGCATCATACCATATTGGAATTGTCATATCCGATCATCTTGGATCATCTTAAGAAACACCGGGGAACCATACATACATAGCATACTTGGGATAGAAGTTTATCCATTTGCATCTTATAGGTTGTGCACGGTTAATTATCCGCCTATTGAGCAATCGTGCTTGCTCTCTCTTGAGTTGTGCAACCGGCGTTTTCCGTGGATTACAATTTTGTGCTCATTCCTTGGTTGCCACAATTTTATCTATCCGTGTGTGTGTTTCCGTGGGCCATTCTTTGCTATTGGTCCATTTGTTTCCTTGCAATTTGTGAATCTCTTTCAACATTATTGACTCTTGCTAACATTTTGCATTAAATTTTTGTGCCACTATCCTCACCGAGCTCCTCCATAAAGCTTTACTTGTGTAGGTGTGAGAACCGACAAGATTGGTACCAATAGTGCTATTCATTGTCCGCATTTGAGTGAACTTGATTCATTTTAACATCGGTCAAGGTACATTGGTATAAGTTCTTCTCCCCCCTCATATTTGCTCGAGTCTTGTGATGGATAGGCAAGGCATTTCATCTCCGGTCTTCGACAACAACGGTGGCGTGAACAACTACATCACCAAAGCGTCTCTCTTCAATCTACAACGACAAGTGCAAAGGCACAAATCAAGATTGGAGGCGCTCGAGCATCTCCATCGACATTCATCACTCCGAAGCAAGGAGAAGGACTACTTCGACAAAGCTTGCCGCACATAAAGGAGCAAGATGCAAGGATGGAGGAGATTGGAGCCTTGATCGTCTTCTTCCCCTTCGTCATCTTCAAGGCGGCGGTTCAAGCCACAAGTCTTGGGGGCCCAGCGATGCAAGTGCAAATCGTCTCGTCCCACATCTACATGGCGACCACCATCACGTTTGTGATCCACCCGGTCATGAAGGGCAAGTCACCTCCAAGCATCATGTGCATGGCGGCGTGACGACATCTACAGGCCCAAGTGCGACAACGACACCATCATCATGAAATGCTCCACAAAGCGCAAAAGGCACAAGTCCCAACAAGCCCTACCTCACGCCAAGTCGAAGCTTCATAAGCACAAGAGAAGGCCCCGGGCGACCACCACCAAAGGCGGCCTTCGCTACATCTACCGCCGGCATCTTCCAGAAAGTGTTCTCAAACATCTTGCCTTTGGGGTCAGGCATCTTCGCCTACTTCCCGGTTGCGCCTACATCGACCATCAAGTCCGGCGACCACCCTACGGCGAAACTTCCATCTTGGAATCCCCTCAAGGAAGATGGCGAAGGGAAAACTCCCCGGTCAAGGAGGCGAGCTATGAGGTGCCACATCATATGGGCCTCCAACACCAAGGCGGTGACAAGGCAGTCGAGCAAGGGCCATCCCCGACCCACGGCGATGGCCGAACCTCTTCAACAACATGAAGGCAGCCCCATTGGACTCATACTCCGGTCAAGCTCTGGACAGCGCATGGAACATTGCACCTAATCTCTCGACACCCACATATGTCAGATGCCCCAATTGCCATGTGAGGAAGCCACCACCCCATAGTGACATGGTGACTCCACCATACGTGACATTGAGGCCATTTCCTTGGGAGGATGAGTGTGACCACCACTAGCCCCCATGAGGCATGCCACACATCCTATGTGAGGGTTGGGCCATGACTCCACCCACCATACGAGGAGAATCCTTGAGGGTGAGTGAGCCACAACACTTAGTGAGTGAGGTGGTTGACCCACGGCACATGGGGCCACTATGATTTCTAACGACTTAACCTCTACTCCTAGTGTGTTTTCTCCTTTGGTGCTAGGTCTCCTACATGGCGACATGCCTATCCTCGGGAGTCCATCCCTACATTGGGGCAGCGATGGCCATGGTGGGCGATGATGCACCCCACATGGTTCCATCAAGATGAAGATGACAGCGAGGCGATCTTCAACACCCCTACAACACATGGCGGCGCTCCAATGGTAACATAGGTGATGGTGCTTTCTTCCCCGTGGACTCTCTTGACCGTTGCTCCCATGATGTTGACACACCTATTACCATGCTTCAGGCTAGTGAAACTTCTTCATGCCTTGACTTACCTATTTATGATGAATATGATGATGAGCATGTTGAGTTGCCTAGTTGTGATGCTATGCTTCATAGGATATCATGTGAAAATTCTATTGGTCACTTCATGTTTGACAATCCATTGAACTTACATATGCTATAGTGAGATCTCCCCATATTGCATCATTACAATCTCAACATAAGTAACTATGCATGCCCAATTAAAATAAATCCCATTTGCACTTATGGCATAGATTGGGAGATGATGGTCATTGGCCCTTCTCTTGTGATGATATTGCCATGCTTCCTTTACATGATTTATGCAATTCATCTAATATTCCGCCATGATCACATTGTTCCAAATATGCATTGTTGTGGATGTTGTCAATATTCTCCCATGATATTTCTACTCTTGCTCATGAGGGAGACCCCCATAGTTTCCTCATACATGTTTGGAATTTTGATTCATCCCATCCTTTGCATGATTTCCATGATTTACCATATGCATTCCATGAATAACAATGCTCTAGATATTTCTCATGATGCATTACACAATTTGAGTCTCCATTATCTATACATAATAACAAACCTCTCATGATGGATGACATGTTTCTATATCCGCATCTCATTTATTTGAGCATTGGAATTTTGTGCTAACCGAACATGCATTGGCATCATGATGGATGTGTGTACATATACCGCACACACAATTTTCCTTTGTCTTTTTTTGTGTAGGTACTCATGCAACCTAACTTCTCAATCCCAAGAGTTGTGAAGGGAAGCTCTTGAAACAGCGATGACTTGGGATCACGTGGACTTTCATTCCCACCATTCCTTTTTACAAGGGACTTGGGCATCTCTTTTACTTGTCTCTCCCGGCTTTGGGCTATTTACCACTTGTTACCTTATGCCCATTCTATATGTTCACTTTGCATGTTATGCTTGCTTCTATGCCTTTGCCATGCAATTGTGACCCTTGCTTGCAAACCCATGATTCACCATCCATTACTCATATGTGTATTTGCATGCTTGGTGGAGATCCTTGTTGCTTTAGCCATGTTTATCATGTGCCCCATGCTATTGTTGATTGTTGTGTTGGGAAGTCATGATGATCCATTGCTATTTAATGGCCTCTCGCCAATACATTGATGATAATTTTCTCATATCTTTTTCATGCTTGTGCTATGCCATGTGAATTATTCATGCCCACTATTTGCCACATGACATGATTGCCTTGATTCCTTCTAGTCGTTGCATCTTACCTTTCTAGCTTGCTTCACTTGATTGAATGATTGCTTCCTATGTTTGCCATACCCATGTTCCACTATTACTTGCTTTCTTGGGTTGATGACATATATGTTCATGCCTCTCACATGATATATATTGTTCATGGTCTCTTGCCTCCATTAGTTGCATCTCTTATATCACCTTTTGTGAGTGCAACCATACTATCTTATTGCTCTTGGAGACTTTGACATATTACTTGTGATGCATGCTTGCTTGGTTAAAGCCCTTTGTCTTTGGTTGTGGTTATCTTATGCTTCCATACCATACCCACCTTGTCCTTTCTTATGATAAGAATGATGAGAACACTTGTTGGGTATTTTACCCACAAATGATAAGTTTTGCACTTCCGCCAACCTCATTTGTTTTTTGAGTGTTTGTCATGTTCTTTCATTTGAAGGATTCACAAAGGCGGTAACATCCGGACAACTTGCTTATGGGAAGGCATACAAGATGTGCAACTCCATCATCCTTGAGAACCTCCTAAAGGTGACCCCCTTTGAGCCATCCTCAAATCGCATATTGGATGGGTCCTCTTTCGTGTTGTTTCCTTCTTGTTGTCTACATGCCATCTGTGAGCGGGGAGCGACATTGGAGATTGGTACATGGACCTTCACATTGAGGGGCGCTACATGGGATGCCTTGAATTCCCTCATGCCACGACATGGACATTGGTACACCACCATCTCCATATTTGTTGATTGTGCTCCTTCATTCCATGCTCGATGGATATATCATTCTCACCACAAGTTTGCACCCTATGCATGGATTGACACACATTATGATTGCCTTTTTGCATCTTGTATTCCATGTCATCCATGATATTTGAGCTTTTCACTTCCTTAGCAAATTTGTTGTGATCTTTCTTGATAGCAATTCATACATAAGATCACATTGCCTACCATCAATTGCATGATGACATTCACATATTGAGCATCCATTGCTATGTTCATGCTTTTGATGCACCATCCCATTATGACATCATATTGCACCGTGGTTGCATTGCTCATACTCATAACACAATTAGTGCACAATGATTGCATTTGTTCCATGAATACTTTGCATCTCATTCTAGATCATCTTGATAAGCTTCATGCGTTTTGTCACGACCAATCTTGCCCCGGGACCCATTCTTACATGATGGACACTGCGTGCGTAACCATTGTATTTCCAGTGTCGTTTGTGTTTGCTCTCTTTGCATGTCTACCATCCCGGCGACCCGTGGACTACTTGGATTCGCCGTCTTCAACTTCGTCCAACTACAAAGTTCCGTCTCGACAACCGTTTCCATGGTGATGAGGATCACGATCAGGGTCGGATCTTTCCCAAGGGAGAGATGATGCGGAAGCATACCACGTTCATCCCCATGTACCTCAACCACTCTCAAGCCCCAAGGATACATAAGATGAGACCTGACTATGCCATTGGACCCAAGGTGAACTCACTCCTCTTGAACCGTCACTTTCCACATTGAGACATGGCTACTACCTCATGCATGGACCTTGCATACACTCGGGTACAACAGGAGGCGACCATGGAGGATCCAAGGGACCAAGGCCAAGCATGGAAGAGGAGAAAGGAAGAAGAAGGGCAAACGGTACTAGGCCCAGGGTACTACGGCTGGGGCATCCCGATCATCCCAGCATCCACAACCGTCTCATCAAGCGCCAAGAGGACCCATGACTGAAGCAAACCGAGCTCTCGAGTGACTTCTCTCCTTAAAATATCCATATGACCCTCTCGAGACATGGCCTACCTCAATCGGAATGTTGTGCATGCTTGGTACCAAGGAACCAACCTGGGAAAGCTGCAGCCCAAGATGGACACCAAGAGCAAGAGGAAGGATGGAGTCCGGAGGGAAGGGTACTACCGCTCAAGCCAAGGGTACTACCGGTGGCCAAAACCAAGGGTACTACCGCTCTTAAACCACTTCCCAAAACCCGACCCCGAGAATCGAGCAGCGTCCGGTACTACCCTCAAGATAAGCGAACTACCCGGCGGTACTACCGCCCTAGCCGGTACTACCGCTTCCTACCATCATAAATAACAATACTACCCCAACCGCACCGTGTCGGGCCGAGGCCGGTGTTCGTTGCCCAACACCCCTTGGAGGTCCTAGACTATAAATAGACCTTCCCTCATCCTTTCTAGGGTTAGCTTTGGATTTGCTCATATTTGGTTGGAGGCCTTTGCTCATCCCGGCTACTTCTCCTTGAGATCAGGACCCTCTAGAAAGATCCCCCAAAAGTTCAAGACCCCCCTCCTGGGTGGACCCCAAGACCTCCTCCAAAGGAAAACCACCCTTTATCCTACCTTTGTTGTCCTTGAATCTTGTGCCACTCTATGTGTTTGATAATCTAGCACTTGTGTGATCGTTTTCTTGTCGGTTGGTGATCTCTCTCGTTCTCCTCGTGTTTTCCCTCGTGTTCTTCCGCTTTCGTTCTTCGTGTTCCTCGTGGGATTCTCTCCAAGCGTGAAAGATCGTCCACATAGGGTTCTGCCCTACATCATCATTATCATGAGCCATTGATCCGTTATTGGAGCCCCTACCCTCTTTTTAACTTGATTTTGTTGTTTTGTCCTAATTCGAAAATTCCCCAAAAATAGCCCCAATTTTTTTGTGATTTGTTAGTGTGATGAAATTTTGTTGATTTTGATCCGTGGATTTGCTTTGTTTGAGTCGATCTAGCATCTCCCCAAGTTTCACCTCTTTCCATCCACAAAATCCATCAATTTTGACCCGAAATCGCCCATTTCCGCAAAATCGCGCCCGGTTTGAGCAAGCGAGAAAATCGGCCGGTTACTCGCCCTTGACGGTACTACGTGTGTCCCGCCCTCTAGCGGTACTACCCGAGCAGCACTTCCGCCAGCCCCGTTCAGCCTAAAAAATCGAAAAATCGCGACAGCGGTACTACCGCCCGTTCAAGCGGTACTACCGCTTCTGGGCTACCGCCCTCTCGGAGTACTACCGCCACAGCCAATTCAGCCTTGACTTTCACCATTTTCATCGTAACTTTTCCTCCGAACTCCGATTTGAGTGTTCTTTGGCTCGTTTGAAGCTATCGGCGTGCCGAGGTCCTCACCTTGGTTTCACCACCTTTGACACCATCAAATTTTCCAAACATCGACATCTTTGAGGGCTTAAACCACATCATCCTATACCACCTCCACTTTCCGCTACCACATTTTCGCTTTTGGTCTTGAGAATTTGAGTTGTGGTTCTCGTGTCCTATTGTGTTTGGCTATAGATGCGGTTCCGTCAACATCACCACCACTCATCTTCGCCAAGGACTCATCTTCGTCAGGGCGGTAACCTCGGCGACATCTTTGTCATCTCTACAATTGCATTGATAACCACATAGCCTTACTTTTGCGTTGCTTACCCATCGAGACTAGCCTTTGAGTATTGCCGCAGCGTGACTTGTGCACCTTAGTGATCATACTCCATAGCATACATAGCATACCATAGTGGTGCATATCTTGAGATCAACTTGTGTCACAATGTTGTCATCGCATACACAATTGCTATCTTGGTTAGTGAAGTTTGCATAAGAAAAGAGCTCAAAAGTGAAAGAGCCACCCAAGCTTTTAAGCAAAGAGGAAAGATAAGCAAAGAGCTTATAAGCAGAACCATAGCATCATACAACATTAAGATTGTCATATCCGATCATCTTGGATCATTGCACGAAATATCATACATATAGCATACTTGGGATAGAGATCGTTGCATTTTTGCCTAATAGGTTGTGCACAAGTTCGTATCCGCCTTTTATGCAATCGTGCTAGCGTCTCTCTAGTATTGTGCAACAAGAGCATTCTCGTGGTTTCCACATTTTGGCTCACTTTTGGTTTGCACAATCCACTTATCTATTTGCGTGTGTGTTTCCGTGTACCACTACTTGCTTGGTCTACTTGTTACATTTGCGAATTTGCGAATCTTTTCAACTTTATTGAGTCTCACTTACAATTGCAACAAATTTTGTGCCACCATCTAACCGAGCTCCACCATAAGCTTTTATTTGTGTAGGTGTGAGAACCGACAAGAATCGGTACCAAGAGTGCTATTTCATTGTCCGCATTTGAGTGAACTTGATTCATTTTCAACATCGGTCAAAGGTACATTGGTATAAGTTCTTTTCGTTCTACCACTCACATCTTGTTTGGAATGATGGATAGGCCAAGTTCTTCTACCAACCCACTCTTCATCGAGCAAGGCCGACATGTCCTCATCGTCACCAAGAGCCACCTCTTTGGTGCTGTAGGCGTTGCACCAAGAACAACAAGCAATGGCGATCGCGCCGACAACCTGACCGACTTGCGACTCTCCGACAGCGTACAAGAGACTACCGACAACAAGTTCGAGGCTCACAAGGTAGAGAATGATGCAAGAATGGGCCGAGATCCGCGTTGATGAGAACAGGCATCATTCCACTTCTTCATCATCAAGGCAGAGCGCTCGAGTCGACATTCCGCGACACCTTCTCGACTCAAGTACCGTCATGAACACTCTCCGATGAGCAGGCGCCAAGACCGTCATGCATCGCGCAACCGCTACATGACAAGCATTCACAAAGCAAGTTGATGATCAAGTTCCTCGTCCTCAATCAAACCAAGAGGCTTTGCTCAAGCCCAAAACGACAACGTCTTAAATCGCCAACAAGAGGAAGAAAAGCGCGTCGTCACCAAAGGCGAACAAGGCGCCAAGGCTCAACGTCTTCAACAACAACAACGTGAAGCGCAAGCTCTTGAGGCAACGTGCCTTCAAGAATCAAGTCGAGCCTGCCAACCGCAATCAGAGCGCCAATCAAGAAGAAGCCCGGAAGAAATCCAAGAGAGGAACTACCAACCTCATGTGCAGCGTCAAGTTCCTCAAGCTCCTCCACAAGCTCGTCAAGCTCCACCTCAACATCAAGTTCAACAAGAACAAGTTGATCATGGTCTTCCTCCGCGCCAAAAGCAACATGAAGGCAGTACA
>JAHIAM010020768.1:0-25722 GCA_021605205.1 Aegilops longissima
AAAAAGGCTTAGTGAAATTCCTCAAGGCTCATCTGGTCAAAATCCTCAAAACCTGTTCTTTTTGAAAAACCTTACGAGAGCATATGACCTCTCCAAATTCCTGCAACTATACTCTTTCACGGTACACATGTCATTCTTTGAATCCCTAGGTTCTCATCAACTTAACTCATTTGCAGCGTTCCTCGAAGAAAAACTGCATACTTCTTGAGAGAACTCAATTGTTTAGATTCCTTACGAAAAACATTCTTTACGAAAGGAAAAATATTATTACTTGTTTGTTTAGATAGATACTTGTATTATTTTCTTACTTTTATTATTTGATCTTATATAGTGCGATGGTTTTGGTATCGCCGTCGGCCCTAAATCCTTTTATGATTAGGATGTGGTATATATTATCTTTTCATAACTATTGGTTCATTTATTGTTTATGAAAATTATGCGATAACGTGACATAGATTTTATTTATCTAGGAGGTTGTTGAACGGAAATTCCAACCGACCCTATTTGGAGAGGTTAAATTTAGTTGAAGAAGAAAACAATTTCTTGAAGGAAAAATAAAAAAACTTGAGGAGGAGAAGATGATATTGGAGTTGCATGTTGCGGATGTAAATGATTATCACAAGATCAAGATGGATGCAATGCGCTTGAAGATGAAAAGATTAGAAAATATGCCATCCATCGGGCTTGGTATCATTATCCGTTGGATGGTTGTTACCTTGGTTGCGATTATGATCGTATTTGTTTTTGCATTGAAATGTTTTACATAGTTTCAATGTATGGTTTAAATAATTTAGATGCTCTGCGAGCTTTATGTTGTTAGATGAGAACTATGTATGTACTTTGGTTTTATGTGATGATGAACTTCTATTAATTTGGTCATTAATTATCTATTCATGATGTTACGTAATGATTTTGACACATAATTATATATAATGCCTTGAGATGAACCGGCAATGGATGTACGGTGGAGGAACACCTCAAGTACATTAAGGGTGTGCATGATTTTCTCGAAGTGGCTGAGGCAAACAAGCAGAATGGTTTTATGTGTTGTCCATGCCCTATATGTGGGAATCAAGTCTTACTCGAGGAAAATCCTTCACACCCACCTTTACAAGGGTTTCATGCCACACTATAATGTTTGGGCGAGGGCGGAGAAATAGGGGTTATGATGGAATCGGCGAGGAAGAAGAATACGATGACAACTATGTGCCCCTGAATATGGTGATGCTCTTGAACATCAAGATGCAGGCGATGTGCACAATGGTCTTTGGAGCAGGAAGCTGCTGAAGATCAAGAGGAACGGACGATGTGCCCGATGATGATGATCTCCGGGGTCATTGTCGATGCAAGGAGACAATCCGGAAGTCAAAGGAGAAGCTAAAGTTGATCGCATGTTAGAGGATCACAAAAAGGGTTGTACCCCAATTGCGAAGATGGCAACACAAAGCTCGGTCCGTCTCGAATTGCTGCGTGGAAGGCAGAGAATCTGTGCTGATAAAGGTTTGAAACTCGAAAATAATGAAGAAGGCTTCCAAAGGATAGAATTACTGACGGTACATCGCAGCAAAGAAGGTCGTATGCCCTCTAGGATTGGAGGTGGAGAAGATACATGCATGCCCTAATGGTGCATCCTCTACCGGTGTCTACAAGGATCTGAGCCATGCGGTTATGCGGTGCATTCTTGATATAAGATCGAAGGATGACCTGGTGATGTTGGGAGCCTCCGGAAGAGGTTCTGCGAAGGTGATGTGGTATGCTCCTATAATACCACGGTTGAAGCGTCTGTTGAAGGAGGCATGCCAAGTTGATCCGATGTCAGTGAGGACCGTAAGAAAGGCGGGAAGTTGAGAGCACCGGCGGTTGATGGAGAAAAATTGAGAGAAACTCCATCGAGCGTGCCGGCCAATCGTTACGTCATGATAAAATTTATGCGCTTGGTTTGGTGTCTCATGTAGAACATGATAGTATTGATCAACAAATATGGCGCAAATCTATACAAGAAAAAGAATCGATCGAAGCTAATTAATACTCCCTCCGTTTGAAAATAGATGGCTACAAAGTTGAGTCATATATTTTGAAGCGGAGGAATACTGTTTGAGCAAATAACCAACTTGTTTTTATGGAGGAGAAGCCCTACCACTTCCTTTGTAGGGTAAAGGCGTGGATCTGCGTGCGTTGCCATTCTTTGAAAGAAATAATTATAGAATGATGGGTAATGAAGAATATTAGTTAGATTGGTGGGTAAGCAGGAAGATGATTAATCCCATCAACCAAGCGGAGAGATATCTGAAGCGGGGCATGAAAGGCGCAGTTTACCAAGCGAGGAGGCGGCTTCATGGATCGAGGTGCAGGGCGGCAGTGAAACCCTAGAGCGAGCAGGGGCGTGCAAGTTCGTTTGTTTACCTGACGAGGATTTTGTTTGCGGGACAATGCGAACAGGCGAGGCGAGGTTTAATCGCCCGTCTGGCGGGTTTAGTTGTTCTCGGTTCCTCTTTCCCCTCCGACTTGGCGGTGACCGACCACAGGCGTCGGTCAGGAGACTTGATTTGACCTTTGCTTCAACAAGAACAGAAAACAAATAGGCCATATTATAATCAAATCTATAAATGAGGGCTACTAGCGGCCCGTTTATGCATATTTTTTGGAAGTTGTGAATATTATTTAAAATCAAGTCTCGATTATCAATGGAAAAAATATTGTTAAATACTTTTCATGTAGTTTAAGAGAACATTGTTCATGTTCATTACACAAATGGTTCACATTGCTCGTGAGCTTTTACATATACACAAAACTACTTTGCGTCATAGTCAAACTATCATTGATTAGTATATACTCTGAAACATTTCTGAAATTTTTGGGCCCACGAAATGATGTCAACAAAACTTCACAAGATTGATAGTAACTACTCATATGGATGTCTAGAGGCTATATCAAGCATTCAAACTACTTACAACTCAAATAATTCAACATGCAAGCTCATTTTGGTAGCACCAAGAGCAGCTACTTATGCAAAATATAATCCACTAGAGCAAAAACTAATTAGAGCAATGGAGGATTCACAAATCAAGTAGCAATCCCCCAATAAAATATTATAGTACTTCAAAATGTTCTTGACTACAAAAGAAATCTATTTTTTTGGAAAGGGCCCAAAGCTATATCTTAATTATTTCAGGTCCTTACAACCACAACTATAGAGAAGATAAGAAAAGCGTTGATTCTTGGGGGCTGAAGTCTTCTTCCTCATTAATCCACCAGTGACCTTGGCGGAGAAAACTTTTAAACCCAAAAAGTTGTAGAAGTAGCGGTTAGGAAGTGTCAATGCGAGAACAAGGGGCGTGGCGGTTCACGATCGCAAAGCAAGTCCTTGCCCGGGAACAAAATGCATATGGGGTTCTTTAGAAACCACGAAGACCATGAACACCGGTCGAATCGAGACAGATCCATCAACAAACCGACCGGATGACCGCGGGAAAACAGCTCCACAGGATCCCTTTTGATTGTATTGATATGGTGTATAGTACAAACGAGATATCTACCAGATTGTTGTGTATGATTCAATGATCTAGAATATGATATATCCGCTTCTTTGGCCTTGGCTTATATAATGCCACGAGAGACCTAGGATTTAGAAGTCCTCCCTCTTGTGTGCCAAGTCTTGTCACTAGTAGAAAAAGGGCCATTTGTCCCGGTTTGTAAGGCCATTTGTCCGGTTATTGAGCGGGACTAAAGTGTCGTTACTAATGCCCTAGGCCTTTAGTCCGGTTCTTACATGAGCAGGACAGATCAAACCTCCACGTGGACCGTCTTGGCGGAGCCGGAAGGAGGCCCTTTGGTCGGTTGGTGGCACCAGCGGACCAATAAGCGTCCATGCATTAGCAGTGGCGAGGCTGAGGTTTTTGTTTTGTTTTTTAAAGGGGTGGTTTAGGGGTTTTGGGGGGGTTAATTTAGGTGTTTCATATATAGTGTTATCTAGCTAATTAATAGAGAAGTGTCCTCTCTTATCTCGTGCTTAGCGAGCGCTCGGATTATCGTATAGAGAACTTCGAACCGCTAGCTAGTAAGCAAATGAAGGAAGGAAGATTCAAGAACATATGCATACGAGGGAAAGTGATATCGACCACCTCTCCTTCTCGAGAGATTGGTGAACAACAAGTTCTCGTATATCTATCTAACACTCGGCTACATATATACAATATAATTATCTCTTACAATATAATCTCCTAATTATATATGAACTCAAGGTCCACATGGTATTCTCGTCTTTATCGATGGCGTGGTTAAGAAAAATCGCAATTCCTCTTGAATTGCTGCATACGATCTGCTTTGGTAGGAGTTCATCCGCATCCGAAAGATCTAATTGAAGGGGGTCAATACATATATATATGAATAAATGAAACTCAACACAAATGATGGTAATAAAATAAAATGGTGAATATTAGCTTCGCACTTCATATTGTTTGTCGGACTAGCCCGCTCACAAATCGGTTGGCGGATGGACTATAAGCGTAGTATCCGATAAACATTCCCTTGTTCACCACAACCACTTTACAAAAATAGAAATTCGATCAAAGCGATAAGTAAGCATGCTAAATGGTATTGATGAATCTAGCGCTTTGATATCTACTAGACAACCTTCTTCTTATAGCGTTGTTGGGCCTCCAAGTCTGAGAGAGTTGTAGGACAATAGCAAATTTCCCTCAAGTGGATGACCTAAGGTTTATCAATCCATGGAAGGCGTGGGGTGAAGATGGTCTCTCTCAAGCAACCTGCAACCAAATAACAAAGAGTCTCTTGTGTCCCCAATACACCCAATACAATGATAAATTGTATAGGTGCACTAGTTAAGCGAAGAGATGGTGATACAAGTGCAATATGGATGGTAGATATAGGTTTTGTAATCTGAAAATATAAAACAGCAAGGTAACTAATGATAAAAGTGAGCATAAGCGGTATTGCAATGCTAGGAAACAAGACCTAGGGTTCATACTTTCACTAGTGCAAGTTCTCTCAACAATAATAACATAATTGGATCATATAACTATCCCTCAACATGCAACAAAGAGTCACTCCAAAGTCACTAATAGTGGAGAACAAGCGAAGAGATTATGGTAGATGCGAAACCACCTCAAAGTTATTCTTTCCAATCAATCCGTTGGGCTATTCCTATAAGTTTCACAAACAACCCTAGAGTTAGTACTAGAATAACACCTTAAGACACAAATCAACCAAAACCTAATGTCACCTAGATACTCAATGTCACCTCAAGTATTAATCGGTATGATTATCGATATGCATCACACAATCTCGATTCATCTATTCAACCAACACATAGAACCTCAAAAGAGTACCCGAAGTTTCTCTGGGAGAATCAAAGGCAACGTGTGCCAACCCCTATGCATAGGTTCATGGGAACCTAGTTGATCACCAAAACATACATCAAGTGAATCACGTGATATCCCATTGTCACAGTATGCGGCATGACATACATCAAGTGTTCTCAAGTCATTAAAGACTCAATCCGATAAGATTACTTCAAGGAAAACTCAATCCATTACAATAGAGTAGGGGGAGAAGCAACATAAGATCGGAAGTGGATTAGGAGCACTCGGTAGCACCACTCGAAATCCTACCGCTACCCTAGTCTCTTGGGATCGGTGCCACTTTTGACAAAATGTTTTTTCGTGTGAATACACAACCCGCGTAAAAAAGCAGTTTGTACGCTTTGCTCCATTTAATAGGATCCGAAGAGTTAAGAGCAAGCGAAGAGGCTCGCAAAATGGTGCGGCACGAACGGGCATACCGGCGGAATTGGACCTCCAAAACCACGGGCATCGACTTAGCGATGTCGCCGGAATCGTCGTTCTTGTGCCGTACATAGGCTCGGAGTCGGAAGCGGCCAATGGCCATGGCATCGGTGTTTCTCTACAACTCTCGCCATGCTCACGAGCACCTCGTGTTTCTTGTGGACCGGTCACCGAGGATGTATTGCCGGCCTATTCCGGGCATGTCGGCCTCATGGCTCCTATTTGTTGGACTTGGACAAGGTTCTCCTTCTTTGTCTAGTTAGCCTACCCTTTGTCATGGTGAGGGATGTCAACGAGCCGGCTTCGGGACAAAGGGCATTGCCCGAGCATGAAGCCCACATCCTCGACCAAGGGCACTCGTACATATCCACGAGATCTTGAAAACACGTCCATGCGGAACTTGATGTGGAGATGACCAGCGAGGCGGTATACGGTGAAGGCGACCAATTCTTATCGTGGATCAGATGCCGTTGGGTGCAGGGAAGTCAAGCCATGGTGTTGGCGGCGAAAGGAGCGGTGTTGCTAGCTAGCAGGCGATGACTCCATCAATTTGCTCTGTCGGCGGCATAGAGTCTCGGCTTCCTTCATAAGAGCGTTTCTTGGCTGCGTGAAAGCGGACTTAGTTTCGGCTAGGATGGGCGTTCGTCGTTGGCGATTGTGTGTCCACAGTGCGGCAAGCTCGGACCTACCTCGTCCCTCTCCAACCACTACAAGAAATATGTCGACTAGTGACCTTCTATCGGTGACCCTGGAAGAATTGGTCATAAATTTATGACCATTTTAGACCAATAGGTCAAAAGGCTTTGGGGGCTCAGGACCTAACCTATACGACCATTACGGTGGAAGGTCATAATGTCATTGAAATGGTCATAAGCGGAACCTTGTCCCCTCACGCCTAGCGATAACGACCAATATAACATGGTCACTACACTTGATTTTGAATGAATTAGGATGATTAGGCAGCCACCTCGGCAATCTAAACATGTGTCCTTTGTCTAGGTGTCATTTTGGTTAAATATTAATATTCAACAACGGAAGGGCACACCTGACATGGGACCCATTTGGGGAGGTCAGGTGTAGATCGCCTAAAATGTGCGCTAGCGAGGACTCGAACCCGACCTCGCGCTTGCCCGCTCGTTCGATCCTTGGGCTAGAGAGGATTATTGCTGGTATGGGAACTAATCTATACATTATATAAAACCACGGCTCTCTCCTATCGTGACAAGTGGGGCCTTGAGCAGGTGGCATCGAGCGAGCAACAGCAGGGAACCATTTGGCAGTGGGTGAGCCAGCGGGTGGAGTGGCGGCGTTTAATTCCCTAAAAATGTGCCTTTAATTCCTAAAAAATATCGCTGCGAGACTAGAACCCGACCTCGCGATGTTTAACTTAGCTACCCTTTGGGCTAGAGAGGGATTCTGCCCATCTAAGCGGAATGGCTCTATATATTATATTATAGCGCAAATCTAAGTCATTGACAAGTGGGACAAGGTGGCGGGCGCGGGAGCCAACCTTAGCCAAAAATTTCTAGGTCTTGGCGGGTGGCGGTGGGCGAGGGGGCCGGCCGGCGACCAGCGAGGCGGGGTGGCCGGTGGTGGGCGAGGGCACGAGCAGCCTCGCCGGTGACCTCGGCCCTCCCCTGATGACCTCGCTTTGGAAATATGCCCTAGAGGCAATAATAAACATTATTATTATATTTCCTTGTTCATGATAATTGTCTTTTATTCATGCTATAATTTTATTATCCGGAAATCGTAATACGTGTGAATACATAGGCGTCCTGGCGTAGCTGGGTGACTATAAAGTTTACTCAGGTATCTCGAAAGTGTCATTGGGTTGACACGGGCGAGGCGGGATTTGTCACTCCGTGTTCGAGAGAGGTATCCTTTGGGCCCACTCGGTAATGCACATCATAATGAGCTCAAAGTGACCAAGTGTTTGGTCGAGATCATCATCTGTGAGTAAAGTGACTTGCGGTAACAAGATTGAGCGAGTATTGGGATCAAGCGATCGAGTCTCGGGCTTATAGCGTCTGATTGACAAGGGAATAGTATCTGGGGTTGCGTGAATCCTCGACATCGTGGTTCATCCGATGACATCATCGAGGAGCATGTGGGAACAACATGGGTATCGGATCCTGTTGGTTATTGACACGGCCGTCTGGTCATTCGCATTCTCCGAACCGTGGGGTCTACACATAAGGTTCGGTGGCCTAGGGTTATTAGGAAGACTTGTATGTGATTATCGAATGTTGTTGGTCCGGATGAGATCCGGACATCACGAGGAGTTAGAATAGTCGGAGGTAAAGATTTATATATGGGAAGTTGTCATACGGACAGGAAGGTTTGAGGGCATATCGATGTTATGGGGCCAGGAAGGGTTCGGGGTCCACAGGAGGGCCACCCCTCGGGGCCCATGGGCTCGTGGGGCAGGAGCCAGCCTGGAGGCTGGGCGCCCCCAGGCCCATCGCCTGGGGTTGGGGGAACCCTAGGGCGCCCCTTGCTTAGGGCAAGTCCCCCTCCCAGCCCGCACCCCTCTAGATCCCATCTAGAGGGCAGCCCCCTGCCCTTCCCTATAAATAGAGGGGTGAGGTGGGCTGAACACCAAGCCAAGCGCCCTCCCTCCCAACACCTCTCCTCCTCCTGCGTGCTTGGAAGCCCGCCAGATCTTCTTGCACCAACAACCACGCCGTCGTCTTTGGTTGGAGCTGTCTTCCTCAACCTCTCCTTCCTCCTTGCTGGATCAAGGCGGAGGAGGCGTCGTCCGTACCGTGTGTTGAGCAGCGGAGGTGCTGTCCGTTCACACTTGGTCATCGGTGATCTGAATCACGGCGATCGACTCCATCATCACCATCCCTTGAGCGCTTCCTTTTCGATCTACAAGTGGTATGTAGATGCAAACTCACTCCCTTGACTCGTTGCTTAGATGAACTCATAGATGGATCTTGGTGAAACCGTGGGAAAAATTTTAATTTTACAGCGTTCCCAGCAGTGGCATCATGAGCTAGGTCTTCGTAGTTCTCTATTGCGAGTAGAACACAATTTTGTTGTGGGCGTAGATCTTGTTAACCTTGCCTCTACTAGTCTTATCTTGCTTGGTATTGTGGGATGAAGCGGCCGGACCAACCTTACCTGCGCTTCGTGAGGCCGGTTCCACCGTGACATGCACTAGTTGCATAAGGTGGTGGCGGGTGTCTCTCTCCACTTTAGTTGGGCGGATTCGATGAAAAGGGTCCTTATGAAGGGTAAATAGAAGTTGACAAGATCACGTTGTGGTTATTCGTAGGTAAAGCGTTCTTGCTAGAACCAATTGCAGCCACGTAAAAGATGCAACAACAATTAAGGCGTCTAACTTGTTTTTGCAGCAATTGTCATGTGATGTGATATGGCCAAGTTGTGATGAATGATGAATGACATATTGTGATGTATGGGATCATGTTCTTGTAATAGGAATCACGACTTGCATGTCGATGAGTATGACAACGGCGGGAAACCATAGGAGTTGTGTTTATTTTTTGTATGACCTGCGTGTCATTGAAGAGCCAATGTAAATTACTTTACTTTATTGCTAAGCGTTAGCCATAGAAGTAAAGTAGTCGTTGGCGTGACAACTTCTTGAAGACACAATGATGGAGATCATGGTGTCATGCGGTGACAAGATGATCATGGAGCCCGAAGATGGAGATCAATGGAGCTTTATGATATTGGCCATATCATGTCACTACTATATAATTGCATGTGATGTTTATTATGTTTATGCATCTTGTTTACGACGTGGTAGTAAATAAGATGATCCCTAACAATATCAAGAAGTGTTCTCCCTAACTATGCCGTTGCTAAAGTTCTTAGTGAAGCACCACGTGATGATTGTGATAGATCCTTACGTTCACATACAGCGGGTGTAAGACAGTTTTACATGCAAAACACTTAGGGTTAACTTGCGAGCCTAGCATGTCAGACATGGCCTCGGAACACGGAGACCGAAAGGTCGAACACGAGTCGTATGGAAGATACAATTAACATGAGAATGTTTCTGCGGCGATGACTAGTCCGTCTCACGTGATGATCGGACACGGCCTGGTCGACTTCGGATCGTGTAACATAGATGACTAGAGGGATGTCTAATCAGGTGGGAGTTCATTAAAATAATTTGATTAGATGAACTTAATTATCATGAACTTAGTCTAAAACTTTTGCAAATATGTCTTGTAGATCAAATGGCCCAGCGCTCATGTCAACATTGACTGCAATGCGTTCCTAGAAAACCAAAGCTGAAAGATGATGGCGACTTCTCTACAATTTGGTCAGGAACACGAGGATCATCCTCCTAGCTGCCAGAAACAATATGTCCTAGAAGAACCGCTAGAGTAGCAAAAATCGAGAGAACCAAGACATTATGAATGCCTACCGGCGGTCGTGCTGATGATTACTCCCTCGTTCAGTGCGGCATGCTTTACAGACTTAGAACCCGGGGCTCCAAAAGCATTTTGAGCAACAGACATATGAGAGATATTAGAGGAGCCGAAACTAGTTTCCAAGCTCATGCCGGTAGAGATGATATGAAGTCTCAGACAAGTTCTATAGTTGTAAGATGGAGGAAAATAGTTACATCATTGAGCACATACTCAAAATGTGCAGGTTGCACAACTGTACCGACTGTACATTAACCTCCGGATGAGCGGTCATTGCGAGAATCCTTGATCGCTCAGAATAAGCTACAAGAACTTTGTGATGAACTACAATATCACGAGGGATGGTGAAGACCATTCACGAAGTAATCTCAATCTTTGAAGTCGTGAGCGGTTGAAATCAAGAAAAGAACATCAGAGTGTTGATAGTCGATAAAACCACTAAGTTCAAAAAAGGGCAAAGTAAGAAGAACTTCAAGAAGAAGGGCGGCAGGGGAAGTTGCGCCGCCCGATAAACAGGTTACTTAGGGAAGAAGTCAAGAATGGACCCAAGCACCATTTGCGGTTACTTTTTATTTGCAGGGAAAGAGTCCTTGAGCGGAGCGCCCCAAATACTTAAGCATATAAGAAGGCCGGCAACACCAAAGGTATATTTGATATACATGTAATTGATGTGTGCCTTACGGATTACTAGTAGTAACTCACAGGTATTTGATACGGTGTACGTTGCTCATATTTATAACTCCACAATGGTGAGGCTGCGGAATAAGCGGAGGCTAAATGAAGAGACGAGGTGACGATCGGCGTCGGGAATGGTTCCAGTCGATGTGATCGCCGTCGTGCGCTACCTCTACATTTACCCTCTGGGATTAGTTATAAGCCTTAATAATTGTTATTTGGTGCCAAGTTTGAGCATGAACATTGCTTCTCTGGATCTCGTTTGATGCTGAGATGGCTACTCATTTAAATCCAAGAATAATGGTTGTTCTGTTTATATAGAGATATGTTTTATGGTCATGCCCTTATGGTCATGGTTTATTCTTAATGAGTCTCGGCGTAATGTTACACATATTCATAAGCGTGAATACCAAAACATGTAAAGTTGATAATGATAGTCCCACATACTAGGTACGCCGCCTTGGTCACGATTGGTGTCAAGCGCATGCTGAAACTCCATCTTGATGGACTTTTGGAATCTCTCGATTATAGATCATTTTGACTTTATACGAACCATGCCTCATGGGCAAGATGACCAAGACTACATTCTCGGGACAATGGGCGAGCAACCAACTTGTTGGAAATCATACATACCGATGTAATGCGGTCCAATGAGTGTTGAGGCTTCGTGGAGGAGATGTCGTTATGTTCTCACTCTCACGAGTTGACTTGAGTAGATATGGGTATGTCTACTTAGCAGAAACACAAGTCTGAGACCTTTGAAAAGTTCAAGGAATTTCCTTAATGAAGTAGAGAATCAAAAGCGTGGCCAGAAAGATAAAATTCTTATCATGTTCGGATCGTGGAGGAGAATATTTAAATCACGAATTTGGTACACACTTAAGAAAATGTGGAATCATTTCACAACTCACGCCGCTGGAACACCTCGGTACGTAGGTGTGTCAAAACGTCATGTCGCACTCTATTGGATATGGAGTGCGATCCATGATGATCTCTTACCGATTTACGCTATCATTTTTGGGGATCGCTCTGAGAACAGCTACATTCACTTTAAATAGGGCACCCGTCTAAATCAAATGAGGCGACACCGGTATGAATTATGGTTTGGTAATATAAACCTAAGCTAGTATTTCTAAAAGTTTGGGGATCGCGATGCTTATGTCAAGAAACTTCAACCTTTGAAAGCTCAAACCCAAATTAGAAAATTGTTTTCATAGAGGATACCCTAAATAAACGGGTGGGTATACATTCTACTTGAGATCCAGGGCAAGATCTTTGTTGCCAAGGAAACGGATCCTTTTACGGAAAAGAGTTTCTCTCGAAAGAAGTAAGTGGGAGGAAAGTAGAACTTCGATGAAGTACTACCTCTTGAGCAGGAAAGAGTGCGACTCGGGAAAATGTTCTGTGATGCCACCAGCGAAGAGGAAAATAATGATGATGATCAAGGTACCGGATCAAGTTACTCTTGAACCCATTGAGTCCACAGGACACGTTCACGCAGTGAATCACAGCCAGTCACGGAAATCATGTTGTTGAACAACGGTGAACCTTGAACTATGAAGAAGCGATGGCGGGCCGATTCCAACAAATGGCTAAAGCCATGAAATCCGAATAGAATCCATGTATGAAAACAAAGTATGGACTTTGGTGACTTGCCGATGATCGTGACGATAGAAAACAAATGGATCTTTAAGAAGAAGGCGGGCCGCGGATGGTAATGTCACCATCTATAAAGCTCGACTTGTCGCTAAGGGTTATCGGCAAGTTCAAGGGATTGACTACGATGAGACTTTCTATCCGTGGCGAAGCTTAAGTCCTGAATCATGTTAGCAATTGCATACTATGATTATGAGATATGGCAGATGGAAGTCAAACGGCATTCCTTGGGCATCTTAAGGAAAGCTGTATATGATGCAGCGGAAGGTTTTGTCGATCCTAAGAATGCTAACAAAGTATGCAAGCTCCAGGATCCATTTATGGGCTGGTGCAAGCATCTCGGAGTTGGAACATTCACTTTGATGAGATGATCAAAGCGTTTGGGTTTATCGAGACTTATGGGAACTGCGTTTACAAAGAAAGTGAGTGGGAGCTCTGTAGCATTTCTCATATTATATGTAGATGACATACTTTTGATGGAAATGATATAGAATTCTTGGACAACATTAAGGCCTACTTGAATAAGTGTTTTCAATGAAGGACCTTGGAGAAGCTGCTTATATATTAGGCATCAAGATCTATAGAGATGATCGAGGCGCCTCATAGGTCTTTCACAAAGCACATACCTTGATAAGATTTTGAAGAAGTTCAAAATGGATCAGTCCAAGAAGGGGTTCTTGCTGTTGCAAGGTGTGAGATTGAGCTCGGCTCAATGCCGACCACGACAAAAGATAAAGAAGAGATGAGTGTCATCCTATGCTTCACCATAGGATCTATTATGTATGCCATCTTGTAGGAACTGATGTAAACCTTGCGTAAGTTTGGTAGGAAGGTACCAAAGTAATCCCGGCAAGGAACCTTTGGACTGGTCAAGAATATCCTAAAGTAACGAAAGGACGAAGGACATGTTTCTCGTTTATGGAGGTGACGAAGAGCTAAATCGTAAAGGTTCGTCGGCCTACCACACGGTCTGAATGACTCTAAGTCACAAACCGGATCGTGTATATGTTGAATGGTGGAGCGATGGTAGTGCAGGACCAGAGCGTCGTGGCGGGATCTACATGTGAAGCGGAGTACATGGCAGCCTCGGGCTGAAGCAATTTGGGTGAAGGGTTCATCACCGACCTAGGAGTCATACCCAATGCGTCGGGGCCGTTCAAACTCTTCGTGACAACCTGGAGCTATTGCACTTGCCAAGGAGGGTTTCACAAGAAGACCGAGCACATCAAGCGTCGCTTCAACTCCATCCGTGAAAATGTTCAAGATGGAGACATAGAAATTTGCAAAGTGCATACGGATCCGAATGTCAGAATCCGTTGACTAAACTTCTCTTCGGGGCAAAACATGATCAACACGGAACTCTATGGGTGTTGATTCATCACAATGTAACTAGATTATTGACTCTAGTGCAAGTGGGAGCTGTTGGAAATATGCCCTAGAGGCAATAATAAAAGCATTATTATTATATTTCCTTGTTCATGATAATTGTCTTTTATTCATGCAATAATTGTATTATCAGGAAATCGTAATACGTGTGAATACATAGACCTGTCGTCCTAGTAAGCCTCTAGTTGACTAGCTCGTTGATTGACGAGATAGTCATGGTTTCGACTATGGACATCGGATGTCATTGACAGCGGGATCACATCATTAGGAGAATGGCGTGATGGACAAGACCGATCCTAAGCATAGCACAAGATCGTGTAGTTAGTTTTGCTAGAGCTTTTTCAATGTCAAGTATCTCTTCCTTAGACCATGAGATAGTGTAACTCCCGGATCTTAGTAAGTGCTTTGGGTGTACCAAGCGTCACAGCGTGGCTGGGGTGACTATAAAGGTGCACTACGGTATCTCCAAAAGTGTATGATTGGGTTGACACGGATCGAGGCTAGGATTTGTCCTCCATGTTACGGAGAGGTATCCTTTGGGCCCTTGGTAATGCATCATCATAATGAGCTCAAAGTGACCAAGTGTTTGGTCACGGATCATTACGATGCAAGTAAAGCTGAGTTGCGATAGCGAGATTGAGCGAGGTATTGGGATCTGAAGCAATCGAGTCTCGGGCTTATAGCGATACTTACGATTGACAAAGGGAATAGTATGCTTGGGGTTGCTTGAATCCTCAACATCGTGGTTCATCCGATGACATCATCGAGGTATGTAGGAACCAACATGGGTATCCGGATCTA
This sequence comes from Aegilops longissima, assembly GCA_021605205.1. Classification (NCBI taxonomy): domain Eukaryota; kingdom Viridiplantae; phylum Streptophyta; class Magnoliopsida; order Poales; family Poaceae; genus Aegilops; species Aegilops longissima. The sequence goes on from JAHIAM010020768.1 coordinate 14,732, forward strand.
CTGTTGTTGGTTATTGACACGAGAGCCGTCTCGGTCGTATGCGCATGTCTCGAACCGTGGGAGTCTACACACTAGTAGTAAGCAGGGAGTTCGTCCGGGCCGTTTAGCCCGTTAGTCGGTTCAATCCGAGGCGGGACCAATGAAACTATTGCCCAGTTAAGTGAGCCAGGGGGGCCAAGACCGTGGGCCATTAGTCTGGATTCGTCCGGACATTTTGGTCGGTTGGTGGGACGACCGGACCAATAGTCCAACTCTGGCCACCACCATTAGTCCGGTTGGTGGCATGAACAGGACCAAGGATTACCTTGCCCGGTTCGTGCCACCAGCGGGGCAATAATGATGTACTCTATCTCAGCCCTCGAAGCGAGCCTTTGCTACATTTCTCTGTTTTACTGGCCAGGGGAGAGGGCTTGGTGGTGCTCTAGCTCACCTCCTATGCACACAAGGTGTTCGATGGAATGCCGAGCCACACACTACTTAGGTTTCTCCTCTCCAAGCTCGACCTTAGCTCCATTTTTTCCTCAATATTTATCTAAGTTTAGTGGTCAAGTCACGCCCGTCCCGTCGATCACCAGCAGCCTGATCTCATGGCACCACCGTGGTGAGCCTCTTGTTCTTATCTTCTTTACGAGGAAAAATATTATTACTTGTTTGTTTAGATAGATACTTGTATTATTTTCTTACTTTTATTATTGCATCTTATATAGTGCGATGGTTTAGGTATCCTTACGTCGTATTTCGTCCTGTTTATGATCCGGATGTGGTATATATTATCTTTTCATAACTATTGGTTCATTTATTGTTTATGAAAATTATATGACCACGTGACATAGATTTTATTTATCTAGGAGTTTGTTGAGCCGGAAATTCAACCGACCCTATTATCGAGAGGTTAAATTTAGTTGAAGAAAACAATTTCTTGAAGGAAAAAATAAAAAACTTGAGGAGGAGAAGATGATATTGGAGTTGCATGTTGCGGATGTAAATCCGATGATCACAAGATCAAGATGGATGCAATCTGCCTTGAAGAAGATGAGAAAGATTAGAAAATATGCCATCCATACCGGAGGCTTGGTATCATTATGCCGATTGGATCGATTATTACCTTGAGTTGCGATTATGATCGTATTTGTTTTAGCATTGAAATGTTTTACATAGTTTCAATGTATGGTTTAATGTAATTTAGATGCTCTGCGAGCTTTATGTTGTTAGATGAGAACTATGTATGTACTTTGGTTTTATGTGATGATGAACTTCTATTAATTTGGTTTACTTAATTATCTATTCATGATGTTACGTAATGATTTTGACACATAATTATATATAATGCCTTGAGATGAGCCGTGATGGATTATCGGTGCGGAACACCTCAAAGTACATTAAGGCGTGCATGATTTTCTCGATGGTATGAGGCAAACAAGCAGAATGGTTTTATGTGTTGTCCATGCCCTATATGTAGGAATATGAAGTCTTACTCGGGAAAATCCTTCACCACCACACCTTTCCAAGGGTTTCATGCCACACTATAATGTTTGGGCGAGGCGGAGAAATAGGGGTTATGATGGAAGGCGGGAGGAAGAAAATCGATGACAACTATGTGCCCCCTGAATACGGTGATGCTCTTGAACATCAAGATGCAGACGATGTGCGATGGTCTTGGAGCAAGGAACTGCTGAAGATCAAGAGAACGACGATGTGCCCGATGATGATGATCTTCGGGTCATTGTCGATGCAAGAGACAATCGAAAGTCAAAGGAGAAGCTAAAGTTCGATGCATGTTAGAGGATCACAAAAGGGTTGTACCCAAATTGCGAAGATGGCAACACAAAGCTCGGTACCTTACTTTCAATTGCTGCGGTGGAAGAAATCTTTGTGCGATAAAGGTTTGAAAGCTCTGAAAATAATGAAGAAGAAGCTTCCAAGGATAACGGTGCGACGGTACATCGCGCAAAGAAGGTGTATGCCCTCTAGGTTGGAGGTGGAGAAGATACATGCATGCCCTAATGACTTCATCCTCTACCGCGGTGCCTACAAGGATCTGAGCATTGCGGTTCACGGTGCATTCGATATAAGATCGACGAGATGACCACAGTGATGTTGGCGAGCCTCCGGGAAGAGGTTCTGCGAAGGTGATGTGGTATGCTCCTATAATACCACGGTTGAACGTCTGTTGAAAGCGGAGAGCATGCCAAGTTGATGCGATGGCAGTGAGGACCGTAAGAAAGGCGGAAGTTGTGAGCACCCGGGTTGTGATGGAGAAAAATTGAGAGAAATCTTGGGATGAGTTTGCAAAGGACCCAAGGAGCGTATGGTTTGATTTAAGCACGGATGGCATTAATCCTTTCGGGGAGTAGAGGCAATCACAACACGGCGTGACTCTATGTAGTATAACCTTCCTCCTTGGATGTGCATGAAGCGGAAGTTCATTATGATGCGGTTCTCATCCAAGGCCCTAAGCAACCAGCAGCGACATTGATGTGTAACTAAGGCCATTAGTTGAAGAACTTTTACGTGTGGAATGGAAGCGGTGTACGTCGTGGGATGAGCACAAAAGGAAATTTGACCTAAAAGGCGTTGCTGTCGTGACCATCAACGATTGGCCGCTCGATAACCTTCGGAGACGGACAAACAAGGGATCGACGCATGCAGCTTTACTTGACACGATAGTATATACAGGAAGCTGCGGGAAGAATGTGTACAAGGCCATCGATTTCTTGACCAACCATCAATGTCGAAAAAAGGCAAGCATTTCAAAGGCGGGAGATCAGGAAGAAGCCCGCCATGCGTCTGGTGATCACATACTTGCTATAGTCGATGATTTACGTAATCTTTGGAAAGGGTCGGCGGACTAGCTGTTAGAATGGCCGAGAATCACGCACCCATGTGGAAGAAGAAATCTATATTTTGGGACCTACCCTCTTTGGAAAGACCTAGAGGTCCGCTCTTGATCGGCGTGATGCCGTGGCGAAGAACAACTGCGTGAACACTGCTGGCTTCTTGGGCGTGTATGGGAAGACAAAGATACACACGAGGCACGAGAGGACACCTGGCGCTTGCATGAAAAAGAGGGCATGCCTCAGAAGCGGTATGAAGGTCACTGCCGACTCGCTCTTACTGAAAGAAGAAAGAAATATTCTTTCAATGCCTGCTTTCGATATGAAGGTCCGGCGGCTTCTAAATCGAATATAAAGGGAATAATAAATATGCGGAGAGAAAAAGTTCGAGAACCTAAAATCTCATAGCTGCCGTGATTATAGCGCCATTGCTTCCGGTTTGCATTGAGGGGCTTCTAGGGAGAAAAGCGTCCAGATTAGCCATTGTGAAGCTATATTTTCCTCGATGCAATATCTCGAGAAGGTGATCGATCCAAAATGGTATAGCGCTAAGGGTGATGTGGCGCAATGTCTTATGGGTTCGAGTGTTCCCACCATCCTTCTTCAATATCATGGCCATACGTCCTAGTTCATCTAATCAATGATTGTCATTACCGTATTTCTATATGTACCCTTTGAGAGGTTCATGGAGTCTAAGAAATATGTTAAATAACGCGCTAGGCGAAGGAAGCATCTCCATGGCCCATCAAAGAGGATGTCATCAATTATTGTGTTGACTTCATTCACGGCCTTAGAAGATAGGTCTCCCTAAATGTCATGGTATGAGGAGGCCCATTGGAAAAACCGCTTGGAAGAGACTCAATAATATCACGAGGCGGATATTCTTGGTCTCAAGCACCTCTGATTCTCGAGAACTCTACCTTGGTGACCCCGTGTATGTCGATGAACACAAGCGTCTGCGCTCCAAACACCGGAGCGGTCGACGGTGGATTACATGTGAACACATCGGGACTTTCGTGATTGGTGATGAGCTGTACTTGTTCGAGGACCATCTTATTGTAATGATTTGGAAAGGATCTGAGATAAATGGGAATACATTTTACGATTGACCAAGATGAAAAGCACCAACCAAAACAGCGGTGTCGCTTTGATCAGCAACCGACAAGGAAATGACACATATTATGGTTACATAGTAGACATATGGGAACTTGACTCTGAGTAGATTTTAAGGTCCCTTTGTTTAAGTGCAAGTGGGTCAATCTGTCGGGAGGCGAGTTGAGGTAGACCCCGATGCGGAATGAACAGTGGATCTGAAAAATCTTGGGTACGGAACCGTTGTCCTAGCCAATGATGTCAACGGTTATCTATGTGAAGGACATGTCTACCATCGAGGAAAAGAAAAGATAAGGAAGGAATACATCATACAATGAGCAGCGCCACATAGTTCTTTCGGGAAAAGGGACATCACAGGGAGTGGAGGCAAAACGGACATGCGAAGAGTATGAAAAGTTTCATGAAATTCCCCCCTTCAAAGTCAAGGCTGACCCAAGCATCGATAAGCGATGAAAGATTATCCATGGTTCGGGCACAATAACCAAGCGACACAAGCGAAGAAAAGTGAAGACTTTCTCCATAACTATTATGATGATACCATGCCAACTTTTAAAGAACAGGTTATGATACATTGTGTTTTGTACTCACACGGTTTATAAGCCCGTCCTCTACCGCCTTGTTGAGCTCACAAACTTGTGATTCACACAAATTTCAAAGAAAACTAATGGCACAAACAGAAAGTTTATAATTTTTGACCTAAAAGCAAAAAAAATTAAAAATAAAACAAAAACCAAAAGAAAATAAATAATGCAGAAAACAAAACAAATGGCACTAAGAGAAAAAAATAAAAATAGCAACAATAAGTATTTTGTTGTAAGTAGAAACAAAATAAAATAAATAAATAAAGCAAAAAAGTGTTTTCAAATAATAAAAATAGCAACAATAAGTATTTTTTGTAAGTACAAACAAAATAAAATATATAAACAACAAAGAAAACAAAAGTGTTTTCAAATTTGAAAACTAATGGCACTAACGAAAGTTTATAATTTTTCTAAAACTAAAGCAAATAGAATTAAAAATAAAAGCAAAAAACAACAAAAAATGGAAAGCAAAACAAAAAAACTGGAAAAAAATTAAAAATAGCAACAATAAGTATTTTGTTGTAAGTAAAAACAAAATAAAATAAATAAAGCAACAAAGAAAACAAGAAAACGAAAAAAATTACCACCCCCACGGCTGAATCGACTAGAAACCCTACCATGGGCGAGATTGGGCCGGGAGGCCAGTGAGCCTGACGCAGATTGCAGTTAGGCCAGCCGCAATTGGAGGAGCTCGAGAGGGTGGGGCGGCGGCACTTATAAACCACTCTCGAGCTCTCTCAACTAGCAGTGGGACTAAACTTTGCGGTGAGGGCAGCACAAGGCCTTTGGCCCGGTTGGTGGCCAAGGGACTAAAGGGCATTGGTCGGTTGTGGTCAACAGGACAATGCCCCCTTTAGTCCCGTTGGTGCCTCCAGACAAACTCCGCCCTTGACTCTGAAAATTGCCTTTGGTCGGTTGGTGGCACCAACCGGGACTAAAGGCATTGCCCGGTTGGTGCCTGAACAGGGACTAATGCCCTTGCTATCTAAACAAACACTTAGAGTTTTCACTTCATCGTCTCTGCGGTTGCCGCCGGCGCCACGAGCTGCCGATTCACACCCCTGAGCCCGCCCTTTAAACGCCACCACCGCCCGCCCGGCCCTCATCGCCGCCAGCCCATGCGTCGCGTCATCTCCCAGCGCCACCCAGCCTCGCGCCACTCGCCCAGCCGTTCGCCAACCGGCGCCGTCGCCCGCCCCACTCTTTCGCCAGCCCGCCCGCCGCTCGCCCTGCCCTTGCAGCGCCCTTGGAACGTGCAGCCCTACACCCGGCCGCGCCATATTTTTTATATATGTATTTTTAGATATATGTATTTTCTTATGTATATATGCATTTTTAGATATATGTATTTGTTATGTATGTTCATATATGTATTTATGTATTTTTTACATGTTTTTGTATGAATGTATGTATTTTAGGTTAGTTTCATTGTTAGAAAAGTTTTATATATTTAGGAAGAAGGAAGAGAAGGAAGAAGGAAGAAGAAGAAAAAGTTTTATATATGCAAAGTTACATTTTAGAAAAGTTTTATATATCTAGCTAGAAAGAAGGAAGAAGAAAAAGAAGGAGAGGGAAAATAAGAAGAGGAAGAAAGGAGTAGAAGAGAGAGGAAGAAGGAGAAATAAATAAGAGAGAAAAAAGAAGAAAGAAGAGGAAGAAGAAAGAAATGGGAGAAAGAAAATTTTCTATTTTTTCTTCTTTTTTCCTTCTTCTCTCTTCATCGTCGATATACCCTCCGATAACTTCAACCGAGGGGTCCATATACCCCCTCCGATAACTTCATCGTGGGGGGTCGTGATATACCCCTCCCGATAACATTAATTTCCGTGTTGTATCTAATGGTTTCGATATTACCCCTTGAGCGTTGTCGAGGATCGAGGTTCTAGGGTCGAGGATCGAGGTTCGAGGTGGTCTAGGGTCGAGGTTCGAGGTCGTCGATCCTCGACCCTCGGCGATCTCGACTCCTTGACCCTCGACCGCTCGGCAATCCACGACCCTCTACCTACGCGGGCGTCGATGCCCATGTCACTTGTGGGACATAGATGTAGTGTTCAGCGACCCCTCCGATAGCTTCAACCGTGGGGGGTCGATGTACCCCCTCCTTGAAGCGTTCTGGCCACCCTAACCCTTGAAGCGTTGTCGAGGCCACCCCAAACCCTAGAAGCAGCGTCGAGGCCACTAATATGATTCCTTATTGTGATTAGCTAGCTAGTTCTATGTTTGCCACTAATATATCCATATCTGTCATGTTTGAATAATAATTGCCATGTTGTAAATATTTGTAGAAACTATGGACACCCAGGGCAGAAGCACAAGAAGCGTTGTTGAGGGACATAATCGCCGAAGTGATGCGTGCCGTTGATGTTTCTACGACAACGATGGTCGGAAGGAGAGGGTGAAGAAGCGGTGGCTATGATTTACATGGCTCCGATGACCCAATGCGGTGCAAGAAGGGAGGGTGAAGAAGTAGACCGTGAGGATGGCTCGTGATCACCAAACCGAGTCGGCCGGTATATATATTAGTTAAGCTTTTGACTAGCTCTCGTCTTTGTTTTGGTATGTACACATATTAATTAACTCTCGTCTTTGTTCTTTTTCTAGCCCTCGGATCGAGCACAACCGGTAAAGGCGAGGCGAAGAAAAGTTGAGCTCGGATGAAAGTTTGAGATCATACAAATCGCTTGTGACGGAACGATTGAACCCTACGGACAAAGAAGGCATTTGTTGCTCGGTCGGGGTTACGGTTAGGGACAAGATCGATCAGCATCCACCAATGGTATAAGCCTAGAGCGAAGACCACGAGGTGTCTTGTGTCAATGATATCAGAAAAATGATCTTTGGGTGACTGAAGTCAAATTTTACCCTACCGCTAGAGGATGATCCGGAGAAGCCGTAATAGAGCCATTAATCAAGTCTATTGCTCTTAAGAAGATGGCAGAACTATTAGAATTGGAAGAAAGAACTCAATCATTATGTCGAAAAAATGAGACACCGAATTCAAGGGCAAATATGAGAAGATCGGAGATGGTGGCCCGCATTTGTGGCCTACAAGACATCGGAAAAGAGTAAAAAGATGTCGGCGACAAACAAGAAAATGCTGCGAAGAAGCTTCACCTGCGGGTGGTGGCTACCTGTGGCCCGGCCTAAATGGGCCAAGGCTGAGAATGATCGCTTGATAAAGGGATCGAACGGAGACAATGAACTGGCAGGAACCGTTGCGGACTTGGTTCTTGGGGCGGGATCCTTGGACCCTATAAAGGGAAGTGCCTTTGGGCCGGACGAACAATTGGACATACCAGTCAAGAGCTACATTATATCGAAGCAGCAAAGGGAAGTTCGTTCGAACGGGGAAGGCGAGCTCACAATGGCCCTCGGAATCCTGAGGCACCACGGGCGGACAAGAGCAGCCGAGCTCCGTTTTGGAAGGCTGGATTTACGGGCGTGAGGGTTACAAAACCCATGAGAGGAGGAAGAAACGGAAGCGAGCCTAATCGGGCTGCGAAGGTAATGGGGCTAGAAGGAATGAGAAGAGGAGCGAAGCGGCGGATCACAACAAGCGACCTGCGAAGCTTCCCGAAGCTACCCGCCATCTCGGCGGATAAGCAGCGTGGCTTCCAGAGCAGCTTCATCGAGGACATGCCTTGCGGCTCCGCCAGCTATCCGTGGATGCTATCACGAATCTTGAACATTGCCACCTTATGGCACAATGGAGCAATTTGAAGGTCAAGCGGCTGTTGGCTTTTATCCTACTAAACCCGACTCAACTTTTCCTGCGGCCGATTCTAGAAGGATATGCTAAGGTGATGGTCGATGAAATAACGGAGGATTTGAGGACCTCGGCTTGACCACCCTACCGGTGAAGGGGAGTATCGGCTGGGTTACGCTTTGAAGACTCCATGCCTATGGCGGAAGGATCTCATCAACCTTGACTGGGCGCCTCCGCCTCCTCCTCCTCCTCCGTGAGTCGGGGCACTCGCCTCCTCCACCGCCTCCTCCTCCGGGAGTGGCGATCGAGGGCACTCGGCCGGCTCCTTCTCCGCGTGGCGGCACTCCGTCTCCTTCTCCGCTGCACGGCGGCGCCCGAGCAGACCTCCTCCTTCTCCGCCTCGTCGGCAAGGCGGAAGAGACCCCGCCCGCTCCGGCTGCTCCGGCGTCGTAGTCCTTCTCCTCCACCTCGTAAGCAAGGAAAGAAGACATCCGCTCATCGCTCTCGCGTCTAGCGATACAACCAAAGGCGGGAGGAGATCTGATTCGGTCCTTCTCTGAAGACTCGGAGAATTACCGTCTGAGGAAGCGAGCAGGAAAGCGAAGATCGCAGACCAGAAGTGGATGACTGGTTTCAAGGGTTGAAAGCAAAGACATCCACCTCGGAGGAAGGTAGATCCGGTCAAGCGAGCGCACTCTGGCTCACGACAAAACCACCAAAGTCTCCGCGAAAGGCAACTATGGCGCATTATTGGAAGGCATTTGCGAAGCGGAGAGGTCGGGAATCTTGTCGGTGATCAAAGGATGAAAGAGCGATGAGCTGGAAACAAATTGCCCCTCGGCGAACAAGAAGCAATCGTGCCCCCGCTCAAGGTGCACACTAGCGACATCGTCGATCAGGATGGTGCCGGTTGGCAATCCTGCAGATTACACCTTGACGATGTACATTATGATTTCTTGGAGGTGCAGATACAAAGATCTGATCTGGAAGCCTCTCGTCAAAGATGAAAGCTCTCTATCAGCGATGATCGAAGATTGCATGATTGGTACATGAAAACCTGCAAAAGTGCGAGGAGGAGTACTTTGTATTGAGAGTTAAAAGAGCATGACCTCCTTGGAATTGAGCTTGCCTATTCCATTTGAGGAGTTCTATCAGTTTTCAATCAATTGGCCCTCGATAAAACAACGGTCACCTCTATGTCGTAAGTAGTACTACTTACTCATTAAGTATCTCTATATAACTCAGCCTTTCATTGCATGTATTTATAAATATCCTCACTATATTATGCAGATTGAAGATGCGAATTGAAGAAAAGACAAGTGGGTGATATTGGGTTCATTAACACATATCTCATAGATGCAATGAGGTTAAATTTCGTGCCAAAGATACGAGGCCAACTTGCTACATCGTTGGTAATAAATGAACACAAAGATATAATACTCTTTCCTTACAACTTCAAGTGAGTATTCTTGTCTTGTGGCATATTCGGTTTCCTTATTAGTCCAGGTTATAGTAATGTAATATTGATAAGTTATGCATGAATGCGCCTACCACTATATTCTCCTAGAATTAAGCTTGAGAAGGGAGTAGTAGCTGTCTTTGACTCCAAGCGAAAAGATCCCAAGAGTATCACGGACATGGTGAAATGCTACGAAGTAAGTTAAATCGATCATTATCCACCATATCAACAACTTTGTTCATTTCGATATCAAGTAATTGTTTTCTTTGTATGGCAGGGCTTGGGAAAATTCACCAAAAAAGCTCGGGACTACCGAAGAAGCTGCAATTTAGACACCAAAGTAAGTAATATATAGTAGCATATTCCAGCGCATCTCCTAGTGATTCAAGCACTAGTTTCATCAATACCATTTAGCATGCTTGCTAATTATCAGTTTGATTGACCTCTGTTTCTTGTAAAGTGGTTGTGGCAGGAACAAGGGAATGATTTTTGTGAATACTACGTTTGCAGTCCATCGCCACCACGACACTGGAGAGGGCTACTCCGACAAACAATATGAAGTCGTAAATAAAAATATTCACAATTTTATTTTATTACCATCATTTGTGTTGAGTTTCATTCATTCACAACACACACACATATATATATATATATATATATATATATATATATATATATATATATATATATAGTATTGACCCCTTTCTTAAAATTAGATGTTTGAGCGGGATGAACTCCTAGCACCAGATCGCATCGAGCAATTCAAGAGGAATTGGCGGCATTCTTTCTTGACCACGTGATCGCTGAAGGCGGATAATACTATGTGGACCCCAGCGTCCGTATTGTAAAGATAACTATTGTATATATGTAGCGGTAGTGTCGGATAGATATCGAGGAATTTGTTGTTGACCAATCTCTCGGAGAAGGAGAGGTGGTCGATATCACTCTCTCTGTATGCATATATGTTCATGACAATCTTACATTTGTAATTACTAGCTAGCTAGCGTGTCTAGCTAGTCCTCTCTATCTTGTTATGTATATGCGTAGCGTCGACCAAGCAGGACAAAAGAGGACACTTTTCTCTATTAATTAGCTAGCTATAGCACAATATATGAAACACCTAAATTAACCCCCAAAACCCCCAAACCCCCCTTTCAAAAAAACAAAAAACACAACCATGGAAATCTTGTGGCGTGGATGCCTATTGGTCGGTTGGTGCCTGCAGGACCAAAACCTCTGAGCTCGTGAGGCAGGCCGTGGAGGACCATCGGTCCGGTTCTAGATAGAACGGACTAAAC
>JAHIAM010020769.1:0-43493 GCA_021605205.1 Aegilops longissima
GATAATTTTAATGATGCTACTTAAAGAAGACAAAAAAAAGAATTGAAGCACAAAGAGAGCATTATGAAACACGTGACAAACACACTTAAGTCTAACATACTTCCTATGCATGGAGGCATATTATGGCAAACAAATTATCGTTGCAAGCAAAAACTAGCATATGCAAGGCGGAAAGGAACAATAGCAATCTCAACATAACGAGAGGTAATTTAGTAACATGAAAATTTACGTAACCGTATTTTCCTCTCTCATAATAATTACATGTAGGATCATAAGAAAATTCAAAAATATAGCTATCACATAACATATTATCAACACGATCCACATGCATGCTGAAGTTGACACTCTTCCAAAATAGTGGGATTATCATTAACTAAAGTCATGATTTCTCTAAGCCACTTTTATCAAAAATTTCATAAGATTTAACATTCTCCAAATATGTGGGATCTAAAGTTGACACTCTTCGAACCCACTTTCAATATTATTGCAAACAATATTATCAATCTCACATTCATCATGGGGCTTAAATAAATTTTCAACATCATAAGAAGAATCACCCCAATCATGATCATTGCAACCGTAGTAGACATAGCAAACTAGCATCCCCAAGCTTAGGGTTTTGCATCTTATTAACACAATTGACATCAAAAGAATTTATAATAAAATCATTGCAATCATGCTTTTTATTCAAAGATCTATACGTGAGTCACTTCACGGTTCGAGGCAAAACCTTATAAAGATAATCTAGTGCATCAAATTACTAGGAATAGGTTCATCATAATTGGATCTATTAAAGAGATTAGCAAGTGGATGAGGATCCATAAACTTTTAGCGAAGATACAAGCAAAAATAAGGCACATGGTAACATAAGATTGAGCGGAGGAAGAGGCGAATAAAGCGGCAAAGGGTGAAGTGGGGAGAGGAAAAGCGAGAGGCAAATGGCAAATAATGTAATCACGAGAGATAGGGATTGTGATGGGTACTTGGTATGTTGACTTTGCGTAGACTCCCGACAGCGGCACCAAAAATCCTTCTTGCTACGTCTTGAGCTTGCGTTGGTTTTCCACGAAGAGGAGAGGATGATGCAGCATAGTAGCGTAAATATTTCCCTCAGTTTTTGAGAACCAAGGTATCAATCGGTGGGAGGCCACACACAAGTCCTCGTGCACAAAGCGATAGCTACTATTAACCAAGCGATTAGGGGTTGTCAATCCCTTCACGGTCACTTCGAGGTGAGATTTGATAGAGATAATATTTTGGTATTTTTGGTATAAATATGCAAAGTGAAAAGTAAAGGCAAAGTAAAAACAAAGCAAGTATAAAAGTGATGGAGATTGATATGATGAGAATAGACCGGGGGCCATAGGTTTCACCGTGGCTTCTCTCAAGAGCATAAGTATTCTACGGTGGGTGAAAAAATTACTGTTGAGCAATTGACAAAATTGAGCATAGTTATGAGTATATCTAGGTATGATCATGTATATAGGCATCACGTGCGAGACAAGTAGACCGAAGCGATTCGCATCTACTACTATTACTCCACTCATCGATAGCTATCCGGCATGCATCTAGAGTATTAAGTTAAAAAGCAGAGTAGCGCCTTAAGCAAGATGACATGATGTAGAGAATAAATTCATGCAATATGATAAATACCCCATCTTGTTATCCTCGATGGCAACAATACAATACATGCCTTGCAACCCTTTACATCCTTTGGTAAGGACACATAAGATTGAACCCAAAGCCATGCACTTCCCCCATTGCAAGAACTACCAATCTAGTTGGCCAAACCAAGCGGATAATTCAAAGAGACTTGCAAAGATAACTCAATCATACATAAAAGAATTCAGAGAAGATTCAAATATTATTCATAGATAAGCTGGATCATAAACTCACAATTCATCGGTCTCAACAAACACACATAAAAGAAGATTACATCGAATAGATATCAACGAGAGAGGGAGAACATTGTATTAAGATCCAAAAGAAGAAGCCATCTAGCTACTAGCTATGGACCGAAGGTGCAAGTAAACTACTCACACTTCATCGGAGAGGCTATGGTGTTGATGTAGAAGCCCTCCGTGGTGGAGATGCCCCCTCGTGAACTCAGAACGAGCCCCAAGATGGGATCTCGTGGATCTGAGGAAGTTGCGGCGGTGGAATTAGGTTTTGGCTCTGTTACGATTGTTTGAAATGCGTGGGTATATATAGGAGGAAGAATGCGTCGGTTGGAGCATCAAGGGGCCACAGGCGAAGCGCGCCCTAGAGAACGCCGCCCCCACCCTCTTGACCGCCTCCGATGTTCCTTGGCGTGAGGTCAAGTCTCTGGATCACGTTCGGTGTGAAAATCACGTTTCGAAGGTTTCATTCCGTTTGGACTCCGTTTGATATTCTGTTTCTTCAAAATCTTGAAAAGGCAAAAACAACAATTACAGGCTAGGCCTCCGGTTAATAGGTTAGTCCCAAAATAATATAAAGTGGAAAATAGAAGCCCATTATAGTCCAAAACAATAGATAAAGTAGCATGGAGCAATCAAAAATTATAGATCGTTGGAGACATATCACCAATTTACCGCGTGTCGTTTTAGCCCAATTGGAATGGGCCCGGCGAATATTGACATGTTGGGCTCCTCTGAAGCTTCGGCCGAATACATTACTAAGATAAACCTACACTATACAAAAAATAGCGTCGTAATTACTGCGCGGCTGTGGCGGCATCATAAATGTTGTATCACAACAAAATAAATTCAATCATACAACAAAAGGCACATTAGCATAAAGTTTACGGTCCTTCGGATAAAAGCACATCGGATGTATAGAAGCACGGATCATTCGACCTGATTGCTAATGTTTGAGGCTGTAGAATGACGATGGAAGCGTACGATCTCCACCTTTTCCGCCATTGCTCTTCAACAATGAAGCGAATGTATATCGATAGTCTGGTTTCAAAACCATTCATATCTTGTGATATTTCTCAACCACTATTCTTGTTTCCAAAACAATGTCCATTAGGGATTGGACTTGTGTCTGAAACACGAGATATATCACTCTGTCTAGCGGGAAGATTTTTATTCGATGGCGATTTGGGCGAGGTTACCTTGACAACCAACCCAGAATTAGCAGGAAGGTGCTTTTTGCCTTTATTAGTGGAGAGATCTTGGCCTTGCTGCGGCAAGAGGTGACATTGTGCACTGTAGTAGCCTCGTCACCTTGGTGGTTGTGGTTGTTCAATCGTTTGTTCCATAGCTTCTGAAAGTTTGAACTTATAGATTAGTGTACGGATAAGTTACTAATGAGATAAAAACAAACAAAAGTAGGTTAAGCGTTTATACATAACTTATTTTGGTGAACTCTTGTAATACATTAGCATGTATTGTAGTGCCAACTACATAATAAAATCACTTCGGAACATATGTCCATGTAGCATGCCTCTTGTATTGTCTATTTCCTCACATTCGTTGACATCTAAGGATAAGAGACATGGTTTAAAGTAGGATGAACATAGTATGACATCATTCATATCATGGGCAAGCAGATATAAAACAAACAGGCTATTTTATCATTGTGTGCTGCGTGAACATAACAACTACATTACAGATCAAGACCGAAAGAATATCCTTCATCTCTTTTAAACCATGTAAGGTGAAATGATCGTTAAGACAATTGTGTATAAAAGTGAGCGAGTAAGCTGACATTGGCTGCAAACCAAGTAGTTAAATGACACATCACAATACCAATCAGTTCGAGGCGGAGAAGTAAGGACTTACAATGGCTTGAAATGGTGTGCTCATGCCCTTCATCTTCTTTGGTGTGGCAATCCTTGAAGATTTACCTGCATTGGTTCGAGTTCTTTTTGGTCATACGGGCTTTCCTCTGTATTTGGAACAAGTCAATATAGATACGATAATATGGCACAAAAAAGAAAAAGTAGCAGCTATTTACATAAGCCTTGCGATTGTGCAATATAGCTACGAGATCCTATTGTCTATTGGAATTTCACTTTAGAGCGGTTGGTTTTGTTCTTCAAGCAGTTAGCCTAGAAGAAGATACACTTGTAAGGCACATACATAAATACAAGTTCAATATGTGAGTGCGATCAAATACATATACCTACGATACTTTGGATCGGACAGTGGGTGTTTAACGAGGCTGTCGATCTTCATCTGTAATATATTCCACTAGAGATGTTTGGCGATTTCATTGTTAGCCTTGCCTTCAAAGTGAGATTTTCTAAGGTGGTACCGTCTTGTCATGAGCGGTGAAAAACATGAGTGCATGCTTGTTTAGTTGCATCATCTTTGGATCAACTTGAACCTCATCATTGAAAAAAGAATGTGAGTCTTATTAGGAGGAAGCTAGAAAGTATGGGACGAGCAAGACAATATTACTAATTGCAATGAATAACATTACTTACGGATAAATGGTCGAGGAAGGTGTTAAGCTGGGTATTGTCTTTCTCATTCTGTCTTTGGATCCACATTGGGTGGATCTGCGCATGACACCTAACGACAGCGGCTGCCTCGATACTAATTTGGCTGACTCTATAGCATCCGTGGCCTTTTAAACCTACCTCAAAATGGATCTCCATTCTTCCTCCTTTAGATTTTGTTAATCATCAAGCATTATCACGATGTACATTTCCGCTTGCGCGTGGTGCTAGTTCAACAACGAATATGGAAAGTGTTAGTGTACATCAAGCTGTGAGTACATATAAAGGGCATGCAAGCTGCAACTTGACTCGTTTCGGTACCGTCTTGGTGTTGATGCTCATGAGGTTCATCGATCTTGCCAAGTCTGTTGTGTCGTGATTGCCGAAGTAGTGTTAGGTGTGAAGGCAGCTTGGGGCTGGCGATTCGGAGCAAACAAGCGAAATGCTGGTTGAGATTAATATGCAGTTAGGCGGATCTGCAGCTGGTGGAAGCGAGTAATCTTGTGTTTGTAGATTTAGCGGTGGACTTGGAACTTCTCTTGCACTATAAGTACAATGAGAATCTCGATGG
The DNA here is from genome assembly GCA_021605205.1 of Aegilops longissima. Lineage (NCBI taxonomy): Eukaryota > Viridiplantae > Streptophyta > Magnoliopsida > Poales > Poaceae > Aegilops > Aegilops longissima. The sequence goes on from JAHIAM010020769.1 coordinate 5,001, forward strand.
CAGAACCTTTTCCGTTTCACAGACAGTAACAACACTCCCTACTATATTATTTTCCTTGCTCTTTTTGACTTTGCCATGTCAAGCTGTACCCACAACACAAAAGAATAAAATCACTCTTGAACTCATTGATGCATAATCTGAGACAAGCAATACTTTGATGTAAGACAACCGTATGAGGATGGAATATGTAAGAAAAACAGGGCGGCATGACATATTCACAGCTTCGATGTGCAAACTAAGCGGAAGGATTTTCAAGAAAATAGAAGTAATGCAAGCTAGACACCATATGAAAGATGCAACCAATATTACTCACTTAGAGTTAAAAATGTCTTGTCATAAGTGGCAATTCGAAAAATTAGAAGCGTTACAACGTAGAAATCAATGCAAGATGCAACCACTATCAAGCTGCCATGTTAAAAGCGTCCAATCATGAGTTCTTGTCACGGGATACACAACAGATACTTTGATGTAAGAACATGGTATGATAGATAGATGCGATGTATTCTGAACCACGAGAAAGCCATGTCATATGCACATGTATAACATATAAACTCAGTAGGTGCAATTTAATCAAAATAGAAGAAATACTGGGCTAGACAACATATGCAACATGAAACCAATTATCACTGCTTTGTCAACTTAGAGCAAGCACTGCGATGGTGGAGTGTGGAGATGAACTCATCATGTAGACTTGGGACTTCAACTTCATTAGCGATAGCGATGGAAAAACTAGAGAGTCTCTGTTTGCGTCGGTCGGAGGTACCACCAACATCCCTAACACTCTTTTCCTTCCTATTTTACGATATTGCCTTATGAAGTCAAAACCACAAGAAGATGAATAAAATTAGCTCTGCATAACTGATTGATGCATGATATGAGGCGAACACTAGTTTGATGTAAAACAAGCGCAGGATAGGAGGATGGAATATATACAAAAAAGATAGCGTTTCATATTCACACGTCACGATAGGAGGATGGAATATGTATGAAAAAACGATGGCGGAAGGCATTTCAACAAAATTAGAAGAAATGAAAGCTAGGCACCATATGAACATGCAACCAATATCACTCTATCGGGTAAAAAGTGTCTGCGTCGTAAGTGCCATTTCAAGAAATTAGAAGCAGTACAAGCTAGAAGACAATGCAAGATGCAACCTACATCACAGTCCCAAGTTAAATGTGTCTTATGGGTAAGTGATGCGTTGCGGTATAAGTTATAAGCTGCGTAGATGCAATTCTACATAATCGGAAGCAATACAAACTAGACATCATCGGAGAAAGCGCAACCACATATATAGCAGTTCCAAGTAAGAGCAAGCACACATGATGGTGGAGTGGGGAGATGTGCTCATCATGTACACGTATGTTCTAGAAAGCAGAACCGTGTCATATTCACGGGCATTATGTGTAAAATGGCAGATGCAATTCAAGTTAGAAGCAATACAAGCTAGACATCATCGCAACATGCAACCACATATAATAGTGTCAAGTTAGAGCAAGCACACTGTGATGGTGGAGTAGGGAGATGTGCTCATCATCTACAGCTCGTTGACTATCCAGCCTTGTGTTGTCTTGCGAATCTTGTTGGGAGGATGGCGGAGTAGAATCTGTAGAGACCCTTTGTTTGAGTTGCTCGAAGGACCACCATCATCCTTCTGGGACTAATTTCCTTCAGCTGTAATGATTTTGCATTGTGAAGTCAAACCGATAAGAAAAAGAATAAAATTAGCTCTTGAGAACTCATTCATGCATGAATCTTGTGAACACTACTCGGATGAAAGGAAAACACATGATCGAGGATGGAATATGTATGAAAACAGGATGGTGTGACATATTCACACCTATTAACTAAGCGGAAGACATTTCAACAAATTAGAAGCCTTTGCAAGCTAGACACCATATGAAATATGCAACCAATATCACTCTGCCAAGTTCAAAGCGTATGGCGTTTCAACAAATTAGAAGCGGTATATGCTAGAAATCATATCAAGACACAACCAATATCACAGTGGCGACTTAAAGGTGCTTTATCATAAGTATTGATCACGGGATATGCAAGAATAGTAGTCGATGTAGAAAGCAGGAACACATGTCATATTCACGGGCACTATGTGTAAAAGTAGGCGGATGCAATTCAACAAAGTTAGAAGCATGTAACATCCCAAATTTTCAATTTGGAATGTTATACATAGAGTCATCCATGCATATCATATTTTATTGCATCTTAGTTCCAATCCTCGAAATCCTAAGCAACTCAAGGACCCTCGGAGAAAGTTGGGGATTTTACGGTTTCATACTTGATTTTATCAAATAATGAAAATAAGGATTTTTTATTTTAATTATTTTCTCTCGAAAAATATTTCATAATAAAATAAATGAGGGAGATAATATGACTTCTTCAAAACAATTGAAATATTGGAGGAAAATGTTAAAATCATTTGTTGGATTTTATTTGATTTTATTTGGATTTTATTTGCGTTAGAAAAATTGCGTTTTCAAAAATTGCATTTTAGGGCCAAGAAAATGTTCATCTCGTTCTAAATATTTCACTTAGGCGGTGAAAATTTGTTTTGGCATTTTAGATTTTATTATATTTTATAGGATTTTTTTACTGTCATTGGAACTATTTTAAAAAAGTTCCTTGGCCCAGGCCAAAATGGCCCGACAGCGCGCCCGTGCCCGCCGCTTGCCGCCTCCAGTAGCCAGCCCCTTGCCCGACGACTTGACTCGGGCAGTCAGGCGGACACCGCCTCGCCGCGCCTTGCCCCTCCTCCAAGTCGCCCCCTCTCTTAAATACCGCCACCCGCTGCCCACCACCACCACCACAGGCCGCCCAGCCCAGCCGGGCCGACCGCCCAGGCCAGCGCCTCCTTGAAACCGCCGAGAGCCGCCCCGCCGCCTCCACCACCACATACCATGGCAAGAGCCGCCCTGAGCCGAAACCTCACGCCGCCCAGGAATCGCCCGCGCCAGCCGCCGCCTCCCGTCGCGCCGCCTCCACCCCCACCACCCCGAGTGTCCTTGAACCCGCCGGAGCCCAGCAGGCCGAGCGAGTAGTCGCCCCCGCCGCCCGGTTTTACAGAAAAATCGTTGGATTTTTAGAAAACCCTAGTTTTCATTTTTTCTAAATAGATCGGTTTTCTCGGTTTATTTATTTAGCGAGCATTGCTTTCGTTAGTTCGTTTTAACAAACCGTTCTTCGTTTAGATCCGGATATGAGCGTTCCTTGGTTAATCTGATTCGTCGATTTCTTTTCTCGGATTTATTCGCGATTTTTACGATCGCGATTTACGATCGATCATAGTTTCTGATTATCTTTTAGCTCGTTAGTCGAATCAGGCGATTCAAGCGCCTAGATCTTAGATCTCGAGACCCTCTTTCCATTAAACAACTTAAACAAGATTTTCATACTGAAAAATTTGACCCTAGTTCAGATTAGTAAGCGGATCTTGTTTCTTTACGCGTTGAGTTTACGTTGCTCCGTTTGGTTTGATTCTTTTTGCGAACGGAGTTCTTAAGTTGAACTTTCTGGTCAGCCTCTTTTAGTTGAGTTTTGCTTGTGCATCTTTGCTTGTTGCTTATGTATGTTATTGTTTGCTTGCGATAGAATTCCCGGTCGCGAGCGTGTTACTCTGAGTCTCTAGGATTCGCGGATCGTCAGCAAGGCAAGTAACACTTTGATCATACTCTTTTCATACCCAGTTTTTATGCATTAGCTCAATCCTCAAACATTGCATGGTTAGGATGTCATTAACTTGTGGGTTGGGAAGTAGTAGTTGAGGTAGAACCTATTGCCCTATTACTATCAAACCCTTGGGAGTTACTTCTCGTGTTGCTTATATTGCTATGCTATGCTCGTGAGCGTGGTTGGGTTTGAGTGAATCCATGACAGATGTGAGATTGTTAATTAATGGTTTAATTTAAGGTGGCAACTTTAATACACATCTGGGTGGATTGAGGCACAGGGAACCAGTGTTATCTACATTTATTTTGGAAATCTCGGGGTACCGTGTGATCTTCCTATGGACCGCCACCAGGCTCAAAGGGGCGAGATTATTCATGCTAGAAACTTCCGTGTGCAGCCACAAGCTACTATGGGCTCTAGCATAGTTGAGTAAGTTACGTGAAGCTCTTGAAGAGGTAGATCAGCGGTAGTGGGTTTTGTAGGTTTGGTATGGTCTACCGGAGTAGAGTTAATGTTTACGAAAGACTATGTCTCGGTCATCCGTTTCTCAAACACCATGTAGTCACGAGAAATCAGCGGAAGCGATCGAGTCTTGTGGGGAAAAGTCATAAACCTCTGCAGTGTACAATCTAATCATGGTTAGCCGTGTCCCCGGTTATGGACAATTTTGAGTATCTAGTACTTGAGTTATCACATGTATCTCATCACTCTTAAATAATATTGTTGGGTTGTTAACTACTTTAATTGGGATTGAGTTGGGGTTATACCTTCTCAATGTTTCAACCACCATGATAGTTAAATAAAAATATATTCCTTTGTTGTAGGGAAAAATTGGCTTTTCGCAAAACTATAACCATAGAGCTTTCCACCAGCCAAATATGCATGTAGTGATAGCATTATTCTTTTCTGCTCTATTGTGTTATATTGCGGCATATTCCATGTGCTGACCCGTTCTCGGGCTGCAGCGTATTATGTTGCAGACTTTTGAATGAGGAGTAAGGTTCGTTGGAGTGCGTTGCCGTGCAGCTCAGCTATGCCGTTGGAGTTGATGGACTCACTTTATCTTCCAAGCCTTCATTTGTTATCGCATTAGATGGCCTTAAGCCATATTATTGTAATAAGTTCTCTTTTGAGACATTCGATGTAATAAGTGTGTGATTGCTACTCTGTTATAAATCCTTGATATTGTGTGTGTAGGCATTCTTGATCCGGGGATGACCTTTGGAACACAGGACTTGACCATCTGAGGTGGTAGCTACAAGATGGTATCGAGCACCTGCTGAGTGTAGAGACCACGACCACTAAGATAAACCATAGGTCACTCTTCTCTACTCATTTGACTCCTCTCCATTTTCCACTCTTTAGGATGCGGAGATGAAGAACAAGTTACTGTGGGATGAAGACACACCTTTTGGGCGCCACTTGAAGGAAGTCACTAGGTACTTGAACATTGGAATACCAAGCTTCACGGGCGTACAACGCCACCTTACCGAGAAGAGGCATTTGGATGATTCAAGTACAAGTTCCGGAAGGGCGTTCTCACCAACTTCTAAACCCATAGAATTTTCTTTGAAGCACCCACTTGGAGTCTAGGCAAAAGCATGGCAGCCCACATTACCATGGGGCGCATTGGAGAAGTCTACAACAGGGAGCTTAAGGACACCATCTATCAAATATGTAGGCGCGAAGCGAGCAATGGGAAGTAATCAGCACCAAGAAGGATAGATCCATTGCGCTTTCATCCAGGGGCTAAACCAGCACATTCGGCGTGGGAGAACCGGATGTCTTGTGACATGATGGAGTTGAAGAAGGCGAAGACCAGGATCATCGATTTGGAGGAAGAACTCAAGTTTACAGCTGACGGATATGAGGAGGAAATCAAGACACTCTTGGAGAAAACGGCGACCTAGTTAAGAAGATCGGAGTATTCATGGGAGGACCCGCACGGAAGAAGAAGACAATGACCCCACTTGCGGACAACTACATCATCATCGGCGACACGATTCGATCCAAGTGATGATGACTATGAAAACGAAGCTGGGCGAGACATCATGGAGTCTTCCACCGATCAAAATTTCTAGATGACCACCATATATTAGTAGTATTTCCCCATGTATCTAATAGTAGTTGAGCACTTTTGCGATAGTCCTGAACCGTTTGTATGCCCTTGCTTGATTGATTGAGTGAAATGATTGTGTTTGCCTCATATGCATATGGGTAGTGTTTTCTCATTAGACCTTTTTCTATTCTAATCTCTTCCATCTAAACCCATCGGATGCCTCCGGGGCGTGACACGGTTTTGCTTTCCACGGAGCTCACCAGTTGATCGGCAGAGAATGCTTTGATGCAATTGCTAGTTCGAGAACGGGCAACAACAACAACAATAACCCGCCACCGGTGGACAACTTAGCCCATTTCCTAAGGTTACTGACCGCGGTGTTTTCGGTAGCACCGAGCCAATAGTTGATGATGATTGGCTCGCCGTATTGGAAGGAGTTAACCACCGCGGGATGCGGATCTTTGAGAAGGTGGCGCACATCAATTGGATGGACCAGCAGCCGCATGGTGGGAGGAATTACGGCTACTTTTCCTATAGCCAATGTCACTTGGGACCAGTTTGAGCAAGCTTTTACATACGACCCATGTCTCAAGCTGGAGCCATGCAGATGAAGAAGCGCGAGTTTGCAACTTACGCCCGGGGAACCGTCTGTGGCTCGATGCGTGGATGATTTAGCAAGTTATCATGCTATGCCTGATGATGTGGCCACGGATGCCGTGAAGCGGGAGAAGTTTATGGAAGGGCTGAATGATGAGATGAGCATGCAGTTGATGGTGGCAACTTTCAACAACTACCGAGGAGTTGGTAGACAAGGCCCTTATGATTGAAGGAAGCGTGACAAATTGAGAGCCGTAAGAGGAAGTATGGACAAGGGAAGTATAATTGGGAGCTCAGCGAAGCCCGCTTAACCCCGAACTCGGGAGGACTTGTTCATAATCATGGAGGTCACAACCACCTTTGGAGGAGGATCGCATAACCACAATGGTGCTAAGAATGGAAATGGGAGCGGAGTTAATAACAATCAGAACCGCTCCAACCCAGCTACACCCGCCAAAGGGACCTAAGTCAAGTTACTTGCTTTAAGTGCGGGAAGGCAGGGCACTATGCCAATGATTGCCACTGAAGGAAGGAATGGAAGCGGAAATGGGGCTTTGGGAAGAAGCCCAATCCATTCAACAAAGGACAAGTGAACCACGTTAACGTGGAGGAAGTTGAAGAAGCGGCAGACCGGTGATAGGTAAGTTTTTGGTTAAGTCATTTACGCTCTTGTTCTTTTAAATCTTGGTGCATCGCATTCATACATATCAAGGAGATTTGTGGATAAGTTTAAGCTACCAACCCAAACCCTTAGGACCCCTCTTTTAGTGAGCTACTTGGAGGCGAGTACATGGCTAGCCGATGGTGCAACAGATACCCCTAACCATTGGCACACATGTTTTCCGTCGACCTAATTATCTTGGAGTTGCAAGGTTGGATGTGATATTAGGTATGGACTGGATGTCAAAGTATGGAGGAAGCATTGGTGTGCTAGCAAATCAATTTATCTTACCACCCGGAGAAAAAGGATTAAGTATGTATCTAGGCATGTGCCTAGGAGGAGCCAAGTGAATGCCCTCACGGGAGTTGTTGGGAGGAAGTGCGGTAGTAAAGGATTACGGATGTTTTCCCGGAGGAGTTACCGGGCATGCCACGGATCGAGACATCGAGTTTTGATAGAGCTATTGCAGTATAGGGCCAATATCCAAGAGACCCTATCGGATGCCATAAATGATGGAGGAATTAAGAAACAGATCAAGGAGTTGTTGGAGAAAGGTTATATTGAAGGTTCATCACCTTGGGGAGCTCGGTGCTTTTGGTCGAAGAAGGATAAATCCACGAGGATGGTTGTTGATTACGAGCCTTGAATGAAGTAATGATAAGAACAAGTATCCACTACCGATGATCAATGATCTGTTTGATCGGTTGCAAGGAGCTAAGGTGTTTTGAAGATTGATCTACGATCGGGATACCATCGATTGAAGATCAGAAGGATATACCAAAGACAGCGTTCACCCGTGGTATGGATTATCTGAGTATCTGGTCATGTCGTTTGGACTGACTAACGCCCTGCCTATTTCATGAGTATGATGAACAAGGTGTTCATGGAGTATTTGGACAAGTTTGTTGTGGTGTTTATTGATGATATTATGGTATACTCGAAGAAGCGAAGAGGAGCACAAGGAGCACTTGCGTTTAGTTCTCGAAACTCGGGAACACCAGTTATCGCCAAATTCAGCAAGTCGCGAGTTTTGGTTGAAGGAAGTTGGATTTCTTGGGCATGTTATATCGGAGAGAGGTATAGCGATTAGATCGATGAGTTGATCGATCCTTTGAATGGTTGGCACCACTTGATTGGCGAGATCATGATTTCCTTGGACTCGCGAGGATATTATCGGAGATTCATTGAAATTTTCCAAGATTGCTAAGCCAATGACTGAATTCTTTGAAGAAGGATACTAAGTTTAAATGGATAGAGGATTGCGAGGCAAGTTTTAGGAGTTGAAGAAGCGTTTGACTACAGCCCGGTGCTAACATTGCGGATATACATAAGGAGTTTCAAGTGTATTGTGATGCCTCACGCTGAGGACTTGGATGTGTGCTTATGCGGAGACGGAAAGGTTGTTTAGTATGCCTCCACGACAAGCTGAAGCCCCATGAGTTGAACTATGCCATGCATGATTTGGAGCTAGCAGCGGTAGTGCATGCATTGAAGACTTGGAGACATTATCTTATTGGAAACCGTTGTGATGTGTACGGATCATAAGAGTTTGAAGTACATTTTCACGGAAGAGTTGAACCTTAGGCGGAGGAGATGGTTGGAACTTATAAAGGATTACGATATGAAGCTACACTATCATCCGAGGAAAAGCCAATGTCGTAGCAGGCGCTTTGAGCGGAAGAGTTCGCTAATATCCTTGAAAGTAAGGGATTGCGAAGGAGTTAGCTGAAGATATCATGGAACTTGGTTGGAGATTGTTCCAAGAGGTTTCATTGCAACAATGGAAGTTCGGTCTACATTGTTGGACAAGATTAGAAGCTCGGAAGGAAGACAAAGATTGCTGAGATAAAGGAGAAGATGAGCAAAGGAAAGGCCAAAGGTTTTTGCGAGGATGAGCACGATACCTTATGGTTTGAGGATCGAGTTTATGTGCCTAATAACCGGAGATCGGGAAGTTAATACTTGGGAGGCTCATGACTCACCATACTCGATACACCCGGAAACACCAAGATGTATTTGGATTTGAAAGAGCGTTTACGGTGGATGGTATGAAGAAGGATATTGCGAGTATGTAGTTGTATGTGATGTATGTCGGAGAGTGAAAGCGAGCATCGAAGCCAGCGGGATTATTACAGACCTATGCCGATACCGAATGGAAGTGGGATAAACTTGGCATGGACTTTATCACGGATTGCCCAGGACCAAGCGAGGATATGACTCAATATGGGTAGTAGTGGATCGCTTGACCAAAGTGGCTCACTTCATCCGGTGAAAACAACTTATACAAGTGCAAAGTTGGCCAAGATATATATGTCGAGGATCGTATGTTTGCATGGAGTTCGAGGACCATCGTATCGAGATAGAGGAACACAATTTACTTCAAAGTTTTGGCATCAGTTACACGGACCACTGGAGTGCGAGATTGGAGTTCGATTACAACATTTCACCCATGAGGCGGATGGGCAGACGAGAGAGAGTCAACAGATTACGGAGGACATGTTGAGAGCATGCGCTAGATTATGGATCTAGTTGGGATGACAATTTGCCTTCTGTGAGTTCTCATACAACAATAGCTACCAGGCCAGTTTGAAGATGGCACCGTTCGAAGCTCTGTATGGACGCAGATGTAGAACACCCTTGATGTGGGATGAGGTAGGAGACCGTCAGTTGTTTGGACCAGATTTGATCAAAGAGTCGGAGGAGAAGGTTAAACTGATCCGTGACAGATTGAAGATTGCTCAGTCCAGGCAGAAGAGTTATGCAGACACAAAACGCAAGGAGGTAACCTATGAAATTGGAGATAGAGCATATCTGCGAGTATCGCCCTTGCGAGGAGTGAAACGTTTTGGAGTTAAGGGAAAATTAGCTCCGAGATTTGTAGGACCGTACCGTGTTTTGGAACGGATGGGAGAAGTTGCCTACAAGCTGGAGTTACCTGAAGGATTGTCAGGAGTTCACGATGTGTTCCACGTCTCACGGTTGAAGAAGTGTCATCTTTGAGATGGCGATATACCATTAAGAATCTGATACCCACAGGCGATTCAGTTGGACGATAATTTGACTTATGAGGAGAAGCGGTGAAGATTCTTGACTTTGCCGGTGAGTCACCCGCAGACAAGGTTATTAAGTTTTGCAAAGTTCAATGGAGCCACCATACCGAGGAGGAAGCCACACAGGAGCGAGAGGATGATATTACAAGGACCACCACACCTATTTTCTAGCCAACCCGAATCTAGGGGCGAGATTCATCTTAAGGGGGTAGGTTTGTAACATCCCAAATTTTCAATTTGGAATGTTATACATAGGTCATCCATGCATATCATATTTTATTGCATCTTAGTTCCGCAATCCTCGAAATCCTAAGCAACTCAAGGACCCTCGGAGAGAGTTGGGGATTTTCGGTTTTCATATTTGATTTTTATCAAATAATGAAAAGCGAGGATTTTTATTTTAATTATTTTCTCTCGAAAATATTTCATAATAAAATAAATGAGGGAGATAATATGACTTCTTCAAAACAATTGAAATATTGGAGGAAAAATGTTAAAATCATTTGTTGGATTTTATTTGATTTTATTTGGATTTTATTTGCGTTAGAAAAATTGCGTTTTCAAAATTGCATTTTAGGGCCAAGAAAATGTTCATCTCGTTCTAAATATTTCATTTAGGCGGTGAAAATTTGTTTTGGCATTTTTAGATTTTTATTTTATTTTATAGGATTTTTTTTTCTGTCGTGGAACTATTTAAAAAGTTCCCTGGCCTAAAACCCAGAACAAGCCCAGCCCAGCAGCCGCCGCCTCCTTGCCTTGCCCATGGACCCGCCGACTCGGAGCGAATCGGCGGGACTCCGCTCTCCGCCCTTGCCCCCTCCTCCAGCCGAGCCCCTCTCTTAAATACCCGCCACCACCACCACCACCCGCCCCCGCACACGCGCCTCCCATGCCGCCGCCGCGCCCGCCGCCACCACCACCCGCCACCGAGAGCGCCCACCCGCCATAGCCGCCGCCTTGTCGCCGTCGCCGCCGCCTCCATCCCATGCCTCCACCGCCACCACCCCCGCCGCCCGTCCTCGCCGAACCAGCGGAGCCGCGAAGCCGAGCCGAGGTAGTCGCCCCGCCGCCCCGGTTTTTTGAGAAAATCGTTCGGTTTTTTTTAGAAAAACCTAGTTTTCATTTTTTTCTTCTAAATAGATCGGTTTTTCTCCGGTTTATTTATTTAGCGAGCGTTTCCTCGTTCATTCGTTTTAACGAACGCGTTCTTCGTTTAGATCCGGATAACGAACATTAGTTCGTTAATGCATTCGTCGATTTTCTTTTCTCGGATTTATTCGCGATTTTTACGATCGCGATTTGATCCGATCTTAGTTTTTGTTTATCTTTTAGCTCGTTAGTGAATCGAGGCGATTCAAGCGCCTAGATCTTCGTCTCGAGACCCTCTTTCCGCTTAAACAACTTAAACAAGATTTTGATATTGAAAAATTTGACCCTAGTTCAGATTAGTAAACGGATCTTGTTTCTTTCGTCGTTTGAGTTTCGTTGCTCCGTTTGGTTTGATTCTTTTTGCGAACCAGAGTTCTTAAGTTGAACTTTCTGGTCAACCTCTTTTAGTTGAGTTTTGCTTGTGCATCTTTGCTTGTTGCTTATGTATGTTATTGTTTGCTTGCGATAGAATTCCCGGTCTGAGCGTGTTACTCTGAGTCTCTAGGATTCGCGGATCGTCGACAAGGCAAGTAACACTTTGATCATACTCTTTTCATACCCGTTTTTATGCATTAGCTCAATCCTCAAACATTGCATGGTTAGGATGTCATTAACTTGTGGGTTGGGAAGTAGTAGTTGAGGTAGAACCTATTGCCATATTACTATCAAACCCTTGGGAGTTACTTCTCGTGTTGCTTATATTGCTATGCTATGCTCGTGAGGCGTGGTTGGGTTTGAGTGAATCCATGACAGATGTGAGATTGTTAATTAATGGTTTAATTTAAAGTGGCAACTTTAATACACATCTAGGTGGATTGAGGCACTGAGGAACCAGGTGTTGTCTAGAAAGAACAATAGCAATCTCAACATAACGAGGTAATTTAGTAACATGAAAATTTACTGTAACCGTATTTTCCTCTCTCATAATAATTACATGTAGGATCATAAGAAAATTCAAAAATATAGCTATCACATAACATATTATCAAACGATCCACATGCATGCGAGAGTTGACACTCTTCCAAAATAGTGGGATTATCATTAACTAAAGTCATGATTTCTCTAAGCCCACTTTTATCAAAAATTTCATAGATTTAACATTCTCCAAATATGTGGATCTAAAGTTGACACTCTTCGAACCCACTTTCAATATTATTGCAAACAATATTATCAATCTCACATTCATCATGGGGCAAATAAATTTTCAACATCATGAAGAATCACCCCAATCATGATCATTGCAACACGTAGTAGACATAGCAAAACTAGCATCCCCAAGCTTAGGGTTTTGCATCTTATGCTAATTGACATCAAAAATTTATAATAAAATCATTGCAATCATGCTTTTTATTCAAAGATCTATCATGAGTCACTTCCAGTTTGAAAACCTTATAAAGATAATCTAGTGCATCAAATTACTAGGAATAGGTTCATCATAATTGGATCTATTAAAGAGATTAGCAAGTGGATGAGGATCCATAAACTTTAGCGAAGATACAAGCAAAAATAAGGCACATGGTAACATAAGATTGAGCGGAGGAAGAATAAAAGCGGCAAAGGTGAAGTGGGGAGAGGAAAGCGAGAGGCAAATGGCAAATAATGTAATGCGAGATAGGGATTGTGATGGGTACTTGGTATGTTGACTTTTGCGTGACTCCCGACAGCACAAAATCCTTCTTGCTACGTCTTGAGCTTGCGTTGGTTTTCCACGAAGAAGAGGATGATGCATATTAGCGTAAATATTTCCCTCAGTTTTTGAGAACAAGGTATCAATCGATGGAAGTCCACACACAAGTCCCTTCATCACGAAAAGATAATATAGCGTGAAAGTAAAACAAAGCAAATAAAAGTGATGGAGATTGATATGATGAGAATAGACCGGGGCCATAGGTTTCACGATGGCTTCTCTCAAAAGCATAAGTATTCTACGGTGGGTGAAAAAATTCTTTTGAGCAATTGACAAAATTGAGCATAGTTATGAGTATATCTAGGTATGATCATGTATATAGGCATCACGTGCAGACAAGTAGACGAAGCGATTACTGCATCTACTACTATTACTCCACTCATCGGCCGCTATCCGGCATGCATCTAGAGTATTAAGTTAAAAGCAGAGTAGCGCCTTAAGCAAGATGACATGATGTAGAGGAATAAATTCATGCAATATGATAAATACCCCATCTTGTTATCCTCGATGGCAACAATACAATACATGCCTTGCAACCCTTTACATCCTTGGGTAAGGACACATGATTGAACCCAAAGCCATGCACTTCCCCATTGCAGAACTACCAATCTAGTTGGCCAAACCAAGCGGATAATTCAAAGAGACTTGCAAAGATAACTCAATCATACATAAAAAATTAGAGAAGATTCAAATATTATTCATAGATAATTTGGATCATAAACTCACAATTCATCGGTCTCAACAAACACAAAAAAAGATTACATCGAATAGATATCAACGAGAGAGGGGAGAACATTGTATTAAGATCCAAAAGAAGAAGCCATCTAGCTACTAGCTATGGACGAGGTGCAGTAAACTACTCACACTTCATCGAGAGGCTATGGTGTTGATGTAGAAGCCCTCGTGGTGGAGATGCCCCCTCCGTGAACTCCGAACAGGCCCCAAGATGGGATCTCGTGGATCTGAGGAAGTTGCGGCGGTGGAATTAGGTTTTTGGCTCTGTTACGATTGTTTGAAGTGCGTGGGTATATATAGGAGGAAGAATGCGTCGATTGGAGCATCAAAGGGGCCCGAGGCGGTAGCGCCCTAGGGGGCACGCCCCACCCTCTGACCGCCTCCGATGTTCCTTGGCGTGAGTTCAAGTCTCTGGATCACGTTGGGTGAAAATCACGTTTCGAAGGTTTCATTCCGTTTGGACTCCGTTTGATATTGTTTCTTCAAAATCTTGAAAAGGCAAAAAACAACAATTACAGGCTAGCCTCCGGTTAATAGGTTAGTCCCAAAATAATATAAAGTGGAAAATAGAAGCCCATTATAGTCCAAAACAATAGATAAAGTAGCATGGAGCAATCAAAAATTATAGATCGTTGGAGACATATCACAATTTGACCCGTCGTTTTAGCCCAATTGGAATGGGCCCGACGAATGTTGACATGTTGGGCTCCTCTGAAGCTTTCGGCGAATACATTACTAAGATAAACCTACACTACAAAAATAGCGTCGTAATTACTGCGGCTGTGGCGGCATCATAAATGTATCACAACAAAATAAATTCAATCATACAACAAAGGCACATTAGCATAAAGTTTACGGTCCTTCGGATAAAAGCACATCGGATGTATAGGCACGGATCATTCGACCTGATTGCTAATGTTTGTTGTAGAATCGATGGGCAACCACGATCTCCACCTTTTTCGCCATTGCTCTTCAACAATGACGAATATCGATAGTCTGGTTTCAAAACCATTCATATCTTGGCGATATTTCTCAACCTATTCTTGTTTCCAAAACAATGTCCATTAGGGATTGGACTTGTGTCTAACCTGAATATATCACTCTCTGCAGGAAGATTTTTGTTCGATGGCGATTTGGGCGAGGTTACCTTGACAACCAACAGTCAGGAAGGTGCTTTACCTTTGTTAGTGGAGAATCTTGGCCTTGCTTTGCAGCAAGAGGTGACATTGTGCAATAGCCTCGTCACCTTAGTGGTTGTGGTTGTTCAATCGTTTGTTCCATAGCTTGAGTTTGAACTTATAGTTAATTAGTGTAGGATAAGTTACTAATGAGATAAAAACAAACAAAAGTAGGTTAGCGTTTATACATATTATTTTGGTGAACTCTTAATACATTAGCATGTATTGTAGTGCCAACTACATAATAAAATCACTTCGGAACATATGTCCATGTAGCATGCCTCTTGTATTGTCTATTTCCTCACATTCGTTGACATCTAAGGATAAAGAGACATGGTTTAAAAATGGGATGAACATAGTATGACATCATTCATATCATGGGCAAGCAGATATAAAACAAGCAGGCTATTTATCATTGTGTGCTGCGTGAACATAACAACTACATTCAGATCAAGACCGAAAGAATATCCTTCATCTCTTTTAAAGGTGAAATGATACGTTAAGACAGTGTATAAAGTGAGCGAAATGGCGACATTGGCTGCAAACCAAGTAGTTAAATAACACATCACAATACCAATCAGTTCAGAGCAGGAAGTAAGGACTTACAATGACGATGGTGTGCTCATGCCCTTCATCTTCTTTGGTGTGGCAATCCTTGAAGATTTGCACCGGTTCGGGTTCTTTTGGTCATACGGGCTTTCCTCTTATTTGGAACAAGTCAATATAGATACGATAATATGGCACAAAAAAGAAGGAAGTAGCACTATTTACATAAGCCTTGCGATTGTGCAATATAGCTACGAGATCCTGTGTCTATTGAATTTCACTTTAGAGCGGTTGGTTTTGTTCTTCAAGCAGTTAGCCTAGAAGAAGATACACTTTAAAGGCACATACATAAATACAAGTTCAATATGTAGTGCGATCAAATACATATACCTACGATACTGGATCAGACCGTGTTTAACGAGGGCTGTCGGTCTTCATCGTAATATATTCCACTAGAGATGTTTGGGCGATTTCATTGTATTGCCTTCAAAGTGAGATTTTCTAAGGTGGTACCGATCTTGTCATGAGATGAAAAACATGAGTGCATGCTTGTTTAGTTGCATCATCTTTGGATCAACTTGAACCTCATCTGTTGAAAAAAGAATGTGAGTCTTATTAGGAGGAAGCTAGAAAGTATGGGACGAGCAAGACAATATTACTAATTGCGATGAATAACATTACTTACGGATAAATGGTCAGGAAGGTGTTAAGCTGGGTATTGTCTTTCTCATTCTGTCTTTGGATCCACGTTGGGAGGATCTGTGCATGACACCCTAGCAACGGCCCTCGATACTAATTTGGGCGACTCTATAGCATCATTGGCCTTTTAAACCTGCCTCAAAATGGATCTCCATTCTTCCTCCTTTAGATTTTGTTAATCTGTCAAGCATTATCCACGATGTCTGTTTCGCTTGGTGCTAAACAACGAATATGGAAAGTGTTAGTGTACATCAAGCTGAGAGTACATATAAAGGAGCATGCGCAACTTGCTCGATTCGGTACCGTCTTGGTGTTGATGCTCATGAGTTCATCTGATCTTGCCAAATCTGTTGTGTCGGTGCTTGAGTAGTGTTAGGTGTGAAGGCAGCTTGAGGAAGCCAGTTCGAACAAGCAAGCAGTAGCTGGTTGAGATCTTTGTGCAGTTAGAGCGGATCTGCGGCTGGTGGGCGAGTAATCTTGTGTTTGTAGATTTAGCGGTGGACTTGGACCTTCTACTCACTATAAGTACCAGCGAATCTCGATGGCAGAACCTTTTCCGTTTCACAGACAGTATAACACTCCCTACTATATTATTTTCCTTGCTCTTTTTGACTTTGCCATGTCAAGCTGTACCCACAACACAAAGAATAAAATCACTCTTGAACTCATTGATGCATGATCTGAGACAAGCAATACTTTGATGTAAGACAACCGTATGAGGATGGAATATGTAAGAAAAACAGGACGGCATGACATATTCACTACGATGTGCAAACTAAGCGAAGGATTTTCAAGAAAATAGAAGTAATGCAAGCTAGACACCATATGAAAGATGCAACCAATATTACTACCTTAAGTTAAAAATGTCTTGTCATAAGTGGCAATTCGAAAAATTAGAAGCGATACAACGTAGAAATCAATGCAAGATGCAACCACTATCAAACTGCCATGTTAAAGCGTCCAATCATGAGTTCTTGATGCGGGATACACAACAGCGGTACTTTGATGTAAGAACATGGTATGATAGATGAATCACGTTATTCTAGACCACGAGAAAGCCATATGCACATGTATAACATATAAACTCAGGGGTGCAATTTAATCAAAATAGAAGAAATACAGGCTAGACAACATATGCAACATGAAACCAATTATCACTTTGTCAACTTAGAGCAAGCTGCGATGGTGGAGTGTGGAGATGAACTCATCATGTAGACTTGGGACTTCAACTTCATTAGCGATGGTGGAAATCTAGAGAGTCTCTGTTTGCGTCGGTCGGAGGACCACCAACATCCCTAACTTACTCTTTTCCTTCCTATTTTCGATATTGCCTTATGAAGTCAAACCAGAAGATGAATAAAATCTTTGCATAACTGGTTGATGCATGATATGAGCGAACACTACTTTGATGTAAAGGCAAGCGGAGATAGGAGGATGGAATATATACAAAAAAGACAGCGTTTCATATTCACACGTGCGATAGGAGGATGGAATATGTATGAAAAAAATGAAGCGGAAGGCATTTCAACAAAATTAGAAGAAATGAAAGCTAGGCACCATATGAACATGCAACCAATATCACTCTATCGGGGTAAAAGTGTCTCGTCGTAAGTGCCATTTCAAGAAATTAGAAGCGATACAAGCTAGAAGACAATGCAAGATGCAACCTACATCACAGTCCCAAGTTAAATGTGTCTTATGGGTAAGTGATGGTTGCGGTATAAGTTATAAGCTGCGTAGATGCAATTCTACATAATCGAAGCAATACAAACTAGACATCATACGGAAGCATAACCACATATATAGGTTCCAAGTAAGAGCAAGCACACTGTGATGGTGGAGTGGAGATGTGCTCATCATGTACACGTATGTTCTAGAAAAGGAACACGTGTCATATTCACGGGCATTATGTGTAAAATGGCAGATGCAATTCAAGTTAGAAGCAATACAAGCTAGACATCATCATGACATGCAACCACATATAATAGTGTCAAGTTAGAGCAAGCACACTGTGATGGTGGAGTGGGGATGTGCTCATCATCTCTACACAGCTGATTATCCAGCCTTGTGTTGTCTTGCGAATCTTGTTGGGAGGATGGCGGGTAGAATCTGTGAGACCCCTGTTTGAGTTGCTCAGGACCACATCATCCACTTTGCGGACTAATTTCCTTCAGCTGTAATGATTTTGCATTGTGAAGTCAAACCGATAAGAAAAAGGAATAAAATTAGCTCTTGAACTCATTCATGCATGAATCTTGTGAACACTACTCGGATGAAAGGCAAACACATGATGCGAGGATGGAATATGTATGAAAACAGGATGGTGTGACATATTCACACCTATTAACTAAGCGAAGACATTTCAACAAATTAGAAGCACTGCAAGCTAGACACCATATGAAAGATGCAACCAATATCACTCTGCCAAGTTCAAACTGTGTGGCGTTTCAACAAATTAGAAGCGTATATGCTAGAAATCATATCAAGACACAACCAATATCACGATGGCGACTTAAGGTGCCTTATCATAAGTGGTGATCTGGGATATGCAGAATAGTAGTCGATGTAGAAGCGAGGAACACATGTCATATTCACGGGCATTATGTGTAGTAAGCAGATGCAATTCAACAAAGTTAGAAGCATAACATCCCAAATACAATTTGGAATGTTATACATAGGTGTCCATTTATAGCCATTTTATTGCATCTTGTTCGCAATCCTCAATCCTAAAAAAACGCTCAAGGACCCTCGAGGAAAGTTGGGAATTACAGTTTTTCATACTTGATTTTTATCAAATAATGAAAATAAGGATTTTTATTTTAATTATTTTCTCTCGAAAAATATTTCATTAATAAAATAAATGAGGGAGATAGTATGACTTCTTCAAAACAATTGAAATATTGGAGGAAAATGTTAAAATCATTTGTTGGATTTTATTTGATTTTATTTGGTTTATTTCGTTAGAAAAATTGCCGCGTTTTCAAAAATTGCATTTAGGGCCAAGAAAATGTTCATCTCGTTCTAAATATTTCATAGGCAGTGAAAATTTGTTTTGGCATTTTAGATTTTATTATATTTTATAGGATTTTTTCTGTCCAGTGAGATTATTTTAAAAAAAGTTCCCCAGCATGGGCCAAAAGGCAGCCGAGCAGGCAGCCAACCGCCGCCCGCCTCCCAGCAGCCTTCAGGCAGATCAGGCAGGACACCGCCCTCGCCGCCTTGCCCACCTCCTCAAGTCGCCGCCCCCTCTCTTAAATACCCGCCACCCATTGTACGCACCCACCACTGAGGCCGCCCAAGCCAGGCAGACGCGCCCGAGCCCGCCTCCCTTGAGCCGCCGAGAGCCGCCGCCGCCGCCTCCACCACCGCCACTTGCCCAAAGCCAGGCGCCCAGAGCGAGCCTCCATGCGCCGCCCGAGAATCGCCGCCAGCCGCGAGAACATGCCGCCTCCGTCGCCGCCGCCTCCTGCCACCCCACCGCGCCCGCCGTCGCGCGGAACCCGCCGGAGCCCGGGCTTGAGCCGAGAGTAATCGCCCGCCGCCCAGTTTTAAAGAAAAAATCGTTGATTTTGAAAACCTAGTTTTCATTTTTCTAAATAGATCGGTTTCTCAGGTTTTATTTATTTGAGAAACATTGCTAGATTGCGTTCAACCGTTGCCGTTTAGGTGAATATGACGTTCTTAGTTAGTCTGTTCGTCAGTTTTCTTTTTCTGGTTATTCGCATTTTTTTTCTGATAAAATTTTGAGTCAAATCATAGTTTACGATTATCTTTTCGCTCGTTAATTTGATTAAATGATTAAGCGCCTAGATCTTAATCTCGAGACCCTCTTTCCATAAACAACAAACAAGATTTTCATACTGAAAAATTTGACCTAGTTCAGATTAGTAAGCGGATCTTGTTTCTTTCGCCGTTTGATTTGAATTTGCTCCGTTTGGTTTGATTCTTTTTTCTTGAACCGGAGTTCTTAAGTTGAACTTCTGGTCACCTCTTTTAGTTGACTTTTGCTTGTGCATCTTTGCTTGTTGCTTAACCACGCCGTGTGGAAGCAGAAACCCACTACTGGACACCGTCCGTTCATGACCGGGCGGCGTTAAGCATAGCGCCGGCGAGCTCCTCCGTCCGCCGTCTATTTAATCTCCTATTTAAGCGAGGCCAAGCGCGGCCAAGAATCGCACACCTCTGTGGCTCCCTATCTCCTCCACCATTTTGTCCACTCTTACAATGGCTTACAAAGTAGTTATTCCGCATCCAAGCGGGCTGGGTAGCCGCCGGAATCTGACTATGCAGCTCACTGATCCACCTCCCTCCCTCGCTAGCGAGGCGGTTGCCGTAAGCGGCAGCGGTTCAACAACTTCGCCGCTCGAGCCAGCTTCGGCGAGGGCGCCGCGAGCGTCGTTCTTTGTCGTCCGCCGCCGCCTCGTACCGCGTCTCCCGTTTACGTGGCGAGACTCCCATGCGGCGGCAGCGCCATAAGCAGCGGCGAAGTCGGGTGCGCGGAGAAGCGACAGTCGGTGGCCAGCGCCTCCGCGTCGCCGCCATCATCGAGAAAGTAGAACACGGGAGGCGCGCCGCAGGTCCCATGAAGGCCACGCGGGCGCGCGGCGTACACGCATGTGTCTTGCGGATCCTTTTATCGAGGACCTTCGTCGACCCGCATGGGCTCCACGAAAGAGGTCAATGTTAGGATGAACTTCGGCGGTGCGGCCATGGCGAAGTAGTGGCGGTGATGAACTCGAGCGGTGCGGCCACCATCATCTTGGCACCAGCCAATGATATCGAGTTGAGGCGATGGGA
Organism: Aegilops longissima; assembly: GCA_021605205.1. NCBI lineage: Eukaryota > Viridiplantae > Streptophyta > Magnoliopsida > Poales > Poaceae > Aegilops > Aegilops longissima. The sequence goes on from JAHIAM010020769.1 coordinate 25,844, forward strand.
AGCGAGTCGTCGCTGCGCTGAAGCATATACCTCCGGGGCTCCGGCAGTCCGGTGATCGTCTTTGCGGACATGAGAACATCGTCGATCGGTGAGCGACCATTTAGGCCAGGTATTATATACATGTGCTGTCGAACTAACCGCGTAGTTCATTTGAATGTAATGAAATCCGTCATGTTTGTGTGAAAGTCCGGTATTTTATATGATTTCCGTCGTTGTTTATATGAAATATCAGTTTGTCTACGTGTTTGCGTGAATTTACGTCCGGTTGGTTGAGTTCTTTGTCATAATGTATGCGGCTACGGTTGGATGGCATAATTTGCGGGTCACGGTCAGTCTCTGGCGGCTCGAGGCGGCGTTGTGGGTCAAAAAACACAGCTCGTGAGCTCGTCTCCAACGTGCCTGTTGGAGGATGCATGACAGCATGAGCACCGAGCCATTCCTCGTTCGTCCGGTGGCAAAGGCACGGTGGACAAAAAGATCGCCAATATTTTGGCTACCGGGCAAGATCAAACAGCCCCTCCCAACAGATTCAAATCCCTCGTTCACCGTGGAATTTTGCCATGTGTTGTTTTCATGGACTAGCAAGATGCCCGTGCATTGCCGGAACATCAAGATGCATTTTTCACAAACTCCGCATGCATGCAAGGGATAATTAATGTCCTCCTTTGCTAGTACCACGAGGCAAACACCATTAATATTGCATCGATTAGTGTTAGTGGCCTTGTATATCTGCAAATTGTAATTTTGATAGTGGCCCTTGTATATAAAAATGGAGGAGAAATATGAGAGATAAGGTAAGGAGGAGTGGGGCGTGGTGCGTGGTGGTGGTGAGTGGTGGATGGGCGGAGGCATGGGGATGGGCGGCGCATATGTCTAGGTTTGTATCTCTCTCACACACCCACGTGGGTGGGGGCGTGCCTGAAGAGAAGAGGTGCATGCAGCGCACTCTCCGTCTCTTTCCCAACCACACCCGCGGTACGGTGGAGCTCATTTCTGTACAAAAAGGCAGCGTGGTAATTTGGCACGATGTCTTGGTTGTCCACTTGGTGGAGGAGGATCGTCTACCACGGGTGAACAAACAAATTGCGACTTGACGCGTTATGTGAAAAAGAGGCAAACCATGTGGGGCCTACCTTAGAGGCAAGGCTCTATACCTTTGGAGTACTTTTGATGTGTCCGTCAACTTCATGAGAATGAGGAGAAACTTGCTTAGTCGCCGTCTCCCCCACAGGACACGGTGGCTCGCAGGATGAGGTGAAGCTTACTACTCCTTCGCCCGCTCCCTGCAGCAGCAGTGGCTCATGACCGAGGAGAAATTTTACTACTCCTCCGTTTACTCCTCGTCCCTACTACGTACTTTGGTTAGTACTCCCTCTATTTACTTATACAAGGCCACTATAAAAATACATTTTGCATCTATACAAGGCCACAAATTGACAAATAGTATCGAGACAAAGTTACTTACTCCCTCCTTTCGGTTTAAGGCTCAATTTCAAAATCTCTCCAACCAAGGTGAGCGGTGAGTGGCGAATTAATTTCATAGTTTACACAAGTAATTAATCGCTCGTTTTCTCAAGAAGTTATGTTTACGAGGCATTAATTAGAAACGAATGCATGAATGACCACTAAATTTCCATGAACTTGTACATGCATTGGTTAGTTTCCTCTTGACCTGCTTGCTGTCGGGTGATCTAGCACCTCGAAATCCAACATGTAATGGTACTACTACTAGTATAGTAGAATTGAGACTTATCAAGCGGAAAAGCGAATGTTTTTAGATGAGCCCTATAAACCCTAGTGGATGCGTTCTCCGTAAAACAGATTTTTCCAAAACTAAATCGCTCCCTTTCATGAATTCTGTAGTATACTCCTCCGTCGGCGCTCCCTTTCATGAATTCTGTACTTCCTGTCCACGACATGTGGGACATATAACAACGGGTCAGCGTGTCAAGCACCAAATAACGATGCAGAACAGCGGGGGCGCACCCACTCATGTCGGCCGTGAGTAGTAATGAGAATGCGATGTCAAATCACAATGCCGCACCTTCCTAGCAGACGAAGCAACCATTATTTCACACTTGGTTCGCCATCATCTCAAACCACGTACTAATATTTACGCCTCAAGAGGACACGCGCATTGCCTTGGTACATCATGACCGTGGGACGCATGACGAGCCATGCTCCCGCGATCGCTCGGTAAAATCACCTCATTTTACTATACTTCCTCCGTATCGTTTACTACATGGCATGCCGTCGTTCTAGGTTGAGAATTTAGCGGCTATATATGTGATGAACAGTACTCTCCTTTTAAAAAATGTATACTTTTATGCAGTGTACTATCGATGGATTGCACCATGGAGCAAAAATTGAAATTAAAAAAAGGTGGTACATATAGAGGCTAAATGCGAAATTATGCATATAGTACTATTAAAAAGCTAAATGCTGTTAATTGGGGTGCTAAATTCTATTAAAGAAATACTAGTAGTATGTACATCTTGAAGAGTTAAAATGTGAGAAGAAACATAACATAGTTACTGTTGGGGGCTCACACAACACACCCTCAAATTAAACTAAGCACACCTAAAATTAAACTATGCAACTAATCCTAACCTTGCATTAGAAGTTTAGAACCACCATGAGCAACGACACTTACCTTACTCGGGTCCTCGTCCATCCTCGACTTAGTCCTTGTCCCTCTTCCTCTTGGCATACTTCTTTGTGAACCCTTTTTTGGTGTTGCTCTTCATCCAACCCTTGTAGATATTGAAACAAAGGTAGCCATCCATTCAGCTAGTGGATGTGGTCTATATCTAGTACATTCGCTGCCATGCATGCGATAAACGTGTAATGAGGTTTCTCCATTTCGGTGCGAAGGATGAACCATGGCTCTGCCGGGTCGGCTGAAAGGGCGAGAGGGCACCGGCCGATTCTTAGGGGTCGAAGGGTTGCCTACGGGGCCTATCCGACCGGGACTTCCTTTCGTTCTTAAAGTCTCTGATAATTTCATGTTTTGTCCTTGAGGAAGTTCTTAAAATCCGGCACTCAACGTCGGCATGGCATTGTGGTAGACCAAGCAAGCGTTATTCCAAAACGGATCACGGTGGGCTTCTTCCTCTCCTTTCCTTTAGATCCTTCTCTGTCCCCTGGTTACTCAACATCTAGCCGGACCCACTCATCATGTGAGTTTTGAACATCGTCAAAAGCGAAAAGGCATCCTTTCACCGTCACATCGGGTTAGATGACGTCGAACTCATCCCGGGTGATGGTTCTAACCTTGTACTCCCGCCGATCGGGGAATTTGGGGCGCCATGGATTTGGGAGGAGGTTAGGATTAGTGGAACTTAATTAATGGGGGGGACTAGGGCGAACCGGTAGTTTAAGGGCGTCGGGGGGCAGTAGGGGGAACTGCCCGCGTCGACGGCGAGGGTGGTTTCCATTCTCCCATATCGGGCTTCAAGGCCCTTGGATCTGAATCGAGCGGTTGCGGCGTGATTCTAGACCTATGGGTGAATATCCTATCACGGGGGTTATTTCGCAAATTTTAGCAACAGCATCGCGTTTGATCTCGATCAAGGGCTCCCGGAACCGTATTTTCGCGCCTACCACGACCGTCGCGTCGCTGGGTGGTTTAAATTTAACAGGTGCGTTAGGCTATCGATGTTGGCATGTCATACATAGTCATCCTTAGTCACTCATACTACAACAAGGTTGGCTATAAGGTTGGCTATAAGTGTATTTTTTACTCCCTCTATCTCTTTCTTTACTCCCTCCGTCCCATAATATAAATTTTGACACTATTAGTGTCAAAACGTTCTTTTGGGAAAGAAATACTAGTATTATGCATTTGCCAAGGTGACCTCTTCAATGAAATGGTGTTGCTAAGTTTGCTTCATTTAATTAGCTATAGACTCAAAATTGTCTTTTCCCTGGTCCTGGCTTGCAGTTTCTTCCTTGGGTCACCAAACTAGTCTCTCTCTTCTTGATTAACTTGCCACATCGACTTTATGCCTATGTGGCAAGCTCAAAAGAACAAGTAAGTACAATAGTCGCTTTACATGGCATTTTGCATATGTGGAGGAAAAGAGGAAGGAAAAAGTGGAGAAGTGGGCTCTCATGCAAGAGCCAGCCTCTACTACTACATGGTGGAGCATTGGGAGAGGCACCTGTATGGAGGTGGTCGGGAATCGGGAGACTCCATGGTCGTGGCCATGATTAAAATGATAATGGAAGTCAAATCACGGGCCCCACCTGTCGGCGATAACTTCATTTGTCAAATCACACAGCCCTACGTTGCAGCAGCCTACTCCCTCGTCTTCTCGCGTCTCTGTCGAACCGACTAGGCGGAACTGCCCATACAGCAAGAAAAAGCCCCGCCCTCGACTTTTAAATACAACTACTCCCTCCGTCTAGGTGAGTAAGTCATCTTACGAAAACCAAATAATCCCAAAATACTAAGGCGCGGTGCATTAACTTCTACCTCATTTCTTGTTTCTTCACATATCAACCAATAAGAATCCAATGATATACTTTTTGTGACATAGTAACTCATATTTAGTTAGTCAAATGGATGACCTAGAACTACGTGCAGGCCCTATAAACCGAGGCGCCTACAAATAAAAAACCGAGGCGGAGAGGGAGTTCATACGTATCTTTTTAGATCAATATAGTCGGGATTCACCAAGGAGCAAAACCAAGTGGTAGGCTGCTCACTGTCGTGTTGGCGTAACAACTCAAGCGGTCGGTCCGCACACAAATGGCGACACATAACAGGACCCCTTTGGCGGACATGTGGCTCATCCACCATCTTGTTCCACGTCCGATGCACCAAATCTGATTCGAACAGCGGTTGGAATTGGAGCACCCGGTGCGTAAGCGCCGCAGTAGTAGAAAATGAGCGATGAGGGTCAAATCACAAAGCCACCTTTCCGCATTAAGCTGACGGATGAAGCAACCATCATTTCACTCTAGCGTGCAAGAGCATAAAGAAAAGAGAAAACAATGATGCGTGCGGCAGCTACCTAGGGCACCCTAGGGTGAGAAGTCTCCACTCTGAGATCCTTTTTTTTGAAAGCGCCTCCACTACAAATCGGCTTCTCCCTCGTCCTCTTGAAGAAAACGATGATGAGTGCGGCGGTAGGGTTTGTAGGAGTACTACGACATGCGAGGCCACGTTGTAGTAAGCGGGTTGGTCGGCGCCTTAAATATGTGTGGCAGCTTGGTTTCTACGGGAGCGAGGCAGCATTTTGGGTTCGAGGGACGGTGGAGATATATACATTACAAAAAATTGTGGGCGTAGGTTCGACGAAATGCAATGATGCATGGGCCCTGCATTTTGATATACCGGGGAGCGTGAAATTTGCTACTCTACTCAAAACTAGTAAGGTACACATGTATTGAGCATGAGATTTGAAACCAAATTATGAATAAATACACACTATAGCATGTAAAGCTTTGAGTCATATATGCATGATGTAGATGTTCGTTTAGTTCTTATAGTTCATCTCATTCAAAATCAATTAGTTTTATAAAAATGTTAAGATTCATGGGGTTGTGCATTGTAAATCATAAAGTAAAAAACAAATAATGGCAATTCATTTAGAAAAAATAATCAATTATGATCTGAGAAGATTCTAGAACAAAGGAGAAGTGCTTGTGTTTTGAGGTTTGTGCATTATGCTTAAGTTCAACCATGGAGTCTTCTAAATTGTACATGTGGCGATCTGGTGGAATGTTGATGATATCCAATGGCCAGTGGTGCTGGATTTGCCCATCTCTGCCTTTGTCGGGTTAGCTTCATCCGCGACCATCTTTCAAAGTTATTGGCACACTATATAGTTCTTGTGCCATAGTTGCATGTTTTGGAAAAAAGCTACTAGTGGGTTGTACTATCTATTTAGGAATAGAAGATGTATACATGGAAGTTGTAGGGAAAGAGATGACATGGAGGATCTCAATTCCTATGAGTAGGGATTGGAAAAGAGATGTCATTTGGTTCACATCATAGGAACTTTTCTATTGAATCTAGAGATGACATGTATCTCAAGTCCTATGAGGAGGGATTAGTAAAGAGATGTAATTTGGTTCATATCATAGGAACTTTTCTATTGAATATACACTAATGTTTATTTTCCTTTGAAATTAAGGAGTATAGGAATCCATTCATATGAACCAAGTGGCTCTAAAGCTATAGAAATGATATCATGTTTATTTCCTTTGAAATGTAGAGTATATGAATCTATTCCTATGAACCAATTGGCTCTAAAGGAAAAAATCCTATAAAAATCATATCATATAGAGTTCCTATGATATTCCTCGACACTAAAGGATGGTTGAAATTGCTGCGGGTGATCGATGGTCTTTCTTTGTAGACTCCTCACCCATCTTTATAGTTACCTCTCGAAGATGAATGAAATGATATATACAGGTATTCTACATGTGCAATTTGGTACCGGCTTCGGTAAAAGTTTGCGAGTTCTAATTTTCAATAAAGCTATATGCACTTTGCATTTTGGAGCGGAGGAGCATACATCAGTTGCTTCTAACACTCACGTGGAAGATTTGTGTGGAGGAGGTGGCTGTTACATTAAATGACATGGCAAAAGCCGACCTTTGTGGGATGCCGATCTACAGGTTCTTATGGCGTTAAATCGAGGAAAGGCTTGTGTGACGTTTGTCGGATAATGATTTACGGACACATGCATTGCATTGATCGTGCCCCCTCTCTCTCTCACACGCACACTCACGAGTCACAACTCTCAGAGTCCTCTCATGAGACTCGCGCGTGGCACCCATCGTCTATCTGCGAGGTGAGACGTCACGCATATGTGCTCTTCACACCTACCCTCGAACTTCTAAAAACAAAAGGCAGCGCGCATTTTATTTTAGCTCACACGTCACACACTTATATTATTACTCTTGCGGCGAACGTTCTTTGGGCATAGTATATATTGTACTCTCACGAAGAAGAAGCGGTGCGCATGCGCACTAGTTCTCTCACACCCTTTCATGGGTACACGTGGGGCGCATTTTTTGAAGCCGGTACAACAAAATCACTCCACTATATATAAAAGCAGGAGCCTTAGCGCTTGCTTTACTAGGGTTCCTCTCGTTCACTCTCTCATGCTCTCGAGATCTAAGCAAGACATAGGTGGCCCACACTCTCTCTCAGCTCACGGCTGGTCACAAATCGGCCGGACAACCTCGGCCAGGGCAGGGGGTGTAGGTGCATCGTTCACGTTATCGTGGCGGCGAGGAGGAGACCAACCTGGCTGCAGCGTCGATCGGCGGTGTGCCGTTCTCTCCGAAGGCGCCCGGCTCGGGAAGACCTCCGACCCTTCTTCCTCCCTGCGGTATTGTGGCCAAGATCGGCCTCCCGCCGTCTTTGCCACATGTCGGCGACCCTCGGTATATATTCCTTGAAACCTGCCTTGCTCTACTGCCCCAGCTCTTCCCCTTCGTGTGGATCCTTTTCTACTTCGTCCGCTGTTCCAAAGCCACCTAGACTTCTACTATTAGAAGTAAAGCTAGTTCATACTGATCAACTCAAAGCGTTGGTTCAAACAGGGAAGAAAGTGGGAAAGCTGTAGCATGAATCTAGGACTTGGTTCTAAGAGGAAGCGGGGAAAGTAGTAATATTGTCACTGTTTAAATAACCATTTCATATTTATTGCAAACAAGGATGTACGTCTCCATATCGTTTGGGATGTCTGTCTCCGTATTGTTTCTATCCGGCGCAATCAAAAGCACACACTCAGTTTTAGTACAACTGCATAAAATGAGATGGCTATCCCTCGTTGCCGTCGTCTAACCTCCCGTCTTCAAGGTATCCCTACATTGGTAGTAACTAAGGTAGAATGACCAACGCAATCTAAAGAAGCTGATTCGTACGTTTTACTTCTTGATTGCGGTGCGAGGGCGGCAAAAACAACTGCATCCTAGTCCGGAATGCACTTTCTACCAGTTCATCCATGGACCGAGGACTAATTGCTTACGGCTGCATGGCGGTTTTTGGACAGTCTGCGCGGACAAGAGGCATTGTGGTGCCTTATTTCTGCAAATAGCGGTGCTTAAATTTAGTGGAATGCACAAGAATTTCACACGGTCGATTACCTTTGCATGGTTCGATTCAGCATTCCGTGAGACCACAATTATAATTGGTTATTACGGAATGAGAGAACCTAACCACGGATGGTGGCAACAAGAAAAAACCGAGTGAACTCCAGGAAATTTAAGCCTGCCGGGAGGCTATTTTGCTCGAGAAGAAGCCTTGCTTGTTTTTCCTGATTTGTAAACCTTCTCACAACTTTGTCTTTTGCTTTGTGAACTAGTATATGTTTGTTATGTTCTATGAATCATTGAGATGTATAAAACTGCTTAACTTATGCTTTTCAAGATTTTTAAGAAGGCAAGTTTCAATGTGAGTGTTCCACATAGTGACTGGACTAGCGTTGAGCGTTTGGAATTTATTACATTGTGGCCTCAATTGCTTGCATGAACCTTTGTAACAAGATACATAGTTGCTTATATGATTCACGGGCACATAAAAGTAGCAGGCAGTTCCCATAGGCAGTTCAAGCAGTACTAGCCCGGAGAAGTGCGATAACAGGCAAGGTTGGATAATTAGACACAATCAAACTACTATTAAACACTAGCTGGGGCAACTATTTCATGCCTCGATCTAATTTGGGCTGGACACAAAGCGGACCTTGCCATGAACATCATCGAGGGCGTCGCGGCGCTCAATCTGTGAACCTTCATGAAGACAACCTTGTGGCCTTGCCAGCGATAAACTTGTTTGTGGAGGCATGCCCGTCATCTTCTGCGTAAGCTTGACAAGAACGGTATGCCTCACAAGCGAAGGAGTAGCTTTGAACTTCTTGTGCTTGTACACCTGGACAACCGCTGACAACAATGAGGCTGGAATACACCTCTTCATTGGTATAACCGCAAATGGCTTCCGGGATCCAACAGCCTAAGAACTCTGTTTTCCCGGTCGCGTATATTCAGGTCGTCCGCCTCATAGCGAGTGACATGCACAACCACACAATCCTTATGCGCATCAGGGCTCTAATTGAAAGCGAAACAAATTCTGAATTACTTTTCGATTATAAGAAACACAAGTTATTTAAACCACTATGTATAGCATGGCATCGAAGCTAATAAAATTTTGCATTATTAATCACCACATACTTCCTTTTCTAAAAAAATCACCACATACTTAGATGAAAAACCACAATCGAGATGGCAAGAAGAAATCACCTTGGGAAGCTCAGCGGGGGACACATCCTCGAAGGGAAGCTGCTCCTGCAGGTGCCACGGGCTGTAACCTCAAGCAGGGCGTTGACCATCTCAGATAGTGGCCGTGGCGTATCTGGGTTGCCTCGGTGGTTGCCTCCATCTTCTTGGAGCTCTCTGTCTCGTGGGGATCAGCCTCCCTCGTCTGCTCCAATATCGGCGGATCTTTGCCTGGTTCTCCTTGGTCCATCATGAAGCCCGCGAATACTAGGAGACCCTTTGAAAGGAAAACACAATCGCAATGACAATGAAACAAAAAGAGTGAGGATCGGTTCTTGCTTTGCAAAAGTTCTTTTTTCTCTGAACAAAAATATACCAACATCACGGATCCGCTTACCTTCCCTTCGTTGGGAGAGAAGAACGTGGCAGATCGTGTGTTGCCTTTCTTGAAGGCGGTGAGGAAGAGGATTCAGCGAAGAGTGAAATGATGGTTGCTTTGTCCAAATCAAACTTAGGCTGCGGAGGTGGGGTTTTGTGATCACGGCTCGTTCTGCTTGCGCTTCTGACGGGGTGACTCTCCGCTTTGCATCTGCCTTCTAATTTGGTGGATGGCATTTGGGCCCAGCGCTGCATGGCCCGCATGTCGGTGAACAAAAGTATAACTTGGCATTCGGTGAGAGGAGATGTTTCAATGACCTAGGAGGAGCGAGAAGAGGTAGAGTGTCTCCTTTGTACTAGTAGTAATTGTTTTTCTGGGTAGGCTGTAGAGTGTCTCCTTTGTACTAGTAGTAATTGTTTCTCTGGCGCTACCCAGACCCACACACGCCCCCTCCCCAAAAAATCCTGGGTGCTCTTCTTCCTCCTCGCTCCCACCCACCTCACGTCTAGCTCGCTCCCTCGTACCCCAAATTCCTCACCTCACTCTTCTGAGAAAACCCCAGCTCCCTTCTTCCTCACTCCTACAAAAACCCCAGCTCCTTCTTCTTCCTTACTTTCTAACTAGGCTCGTCATTACTCTCCTCCTCAAATCCGTATGGCCCAGGTGCCCTCGAGGAAAATGGAGTCGGCCGACCCAGTGCCAGAAGATGAGCCTCCGCCAGCAGCTAAGCCTGTTGTAGATCCCGCTTTGGCGGCCTTGGGAGAAGCGGCGACTCCGCCCCACCGGATCCAGGGAACCCGTAGAATCTCGGGTGGACCGCATCAGCGATCTCCGGATGCCATCCTTGGGAGATCATCTCGCTTCTCCCACCAAGGATTGCTGCACGCGCTAAGTCCTCTCAATTGGTGGCGCCCTCTATGGTGCGCCGTGCCCCTTAATCTCGTATGCGTCGACTATCTCTCTTCAATGATTTTGAAATCCCTAGAGCCATCATCTCCTCCCACGAGGCTCCGTTCAAAGCCTCTGCATCCCGTCATGCTGCTACGAGCAAGCATACCATGCCTGCTGCGGTGGGCCTTTGGCTGAAATCCCTGAATTCATAGAACTACAGCTGCTTGAGTTCTACTATTCCCTGAAATCATTGCTATGTCTTGAGCTTGTGTTGGTTTCCCGAAGAGGGAGATGATGCAGCCACATGGCGTGAAATATTTCCCTCAGTTTTTGAGAACCAAAATTATCAATCCATGGGAAATTTAGCGGTTATCAAAACCAGCGGATCTCAGGTAGGGGTCCCGAACTATGCGTCTAGGCGGATGGTAGCGAGGAGACAAGGGACACGATGTTTACCCGAGTTGGGCCCTCTTGATGGAGGTAAAACCCTAAATCACCTTGATTGATATTGATATTGTGGATGTTTACAAGAGTGGATCTACTACGAGATCAAGGAGAGCTAAACCCTAGAAGCTAGCCTATGGTATGATTGTAAGGGTTGTTGTGATTGTTGTCCTCTGGACTAAAGCCATCCGGTTTATATAGACACGGAGAGGGCTAGGGTTACATAAGTCGGTTACAATGGTAGGAGATCTTCATATCCGTATCGCCAAGCTTGCCTTCCACGCCAAGGAAAGTCCCATCAGGACAGCAGGTGGCGTCTTCAATCTTGTATCTTCATAGTCTTGGAGTCCGGTCGATGATGATAGTCCGGCAAATGATAGTTGAGTGATGATGGTGGTCCGGCTATCCGGACACCCCCTAATCGAGGACTCCCTCATTAGCCCTGAACCAGAGGCAATGACGATAAGTCCGGCGTGTATATTGCTTGGCATTGCAAAGGCGGGTTCCTCACTCCAATGATAGAAGATTAGGAACACCAGGATAGTGTAAAATACGCAAAATAAATTCCACATTCCATCGTAGAGAATAATATATATACAGGAGTTCAATCTGGCGGCGTTTTCCGTGGCATGACGTCACACCACTACCAAGCCATTACTCAAATTGTTTTTTACTTTACCACCTCAGCGCATTTAGCGGCGGTTTCTTAGCACGTCTTGTCCGAGCGGTCGTGTTTCCCTTAATCCGGGATTCTCATCAATACGGGCGTGGGTAACCCAACGCGTCATTGATGGTGGCGGCTTGGGAGATGGCCGAGTTTTACCAGGTGGTGGGGGCCGCGTAGAACCGCCCGCCCATATAAGGGATAAGATTCACCTTCTCACCTCGCCTTCTTCCTCCTTTGCTTATCCATCTTGGCTGAGCTCCAGCGAGATTCGCGCATATCGTCTCAACCTTCTCCGACCATGTCCGGGAGCGGGAGGTAAATGGTTGGCCTCCACCGTTAAGGAGGAGCAAATCGCAAAGCTAACGCGCGGATACCTTTCGGCGACATCGCGCACGGCTGCCGGCGAGGGCAGCTCATCCCCTAGGCCCCATGAGAGGTTGTCTTTCTTTCCCACTTCCTCCAGCGGATTGGGCTTTCCACTTCACCCCTTTGTCAGGGGCTCATGTTCTACTACGGCCTGATTTCCATGATCGGCGCGAACTTCATCCTCAACATCTCGGCGTTTATCGTGGTATGCGAGGCCTTCCTGCATCCAGCCCCGCCCGGCTTGTGGCTCAAGACCTTCAATGTCAAGCGAAGGTAGTGAAGGCCATTCAAGCGAGTCTTGGGCGCCATGTTGGGCAAGATGCCCAGCGTCCTTTAGATTGAAGGGCCTTCGTGGAATCCGTCAAGGGGTGGCAATCGGGGTGGTTCTACATCACCGAGCAGCGTGACCCTAAATGGCGGCGGCCCGAGTTTGAATCTGGTATCCCCACGCAGCTCACCTCCGGAAAGAAGGGGCTTCTTTGTGGGGCAGTTTGAAGGTGGCGGGACTCGGAGACTGTATCAAGAAGCTGGTGAAGAAGCTCGGGCTGGTTAACGTGGTCCGAGTCATGCTTTCGTCCGCGGATTCTCCCATGCCAAGCGGGCATTCAATCTATGGGAGTTCGATCCGGAACAGCACGAGTATTGAACCAGCTCTTCGACACAACGTCTGAAGGCGCTGGAAGAGTGCTGTTCAAGGCGCGAAAGCCCGCATCCGGACGAAGACGCTGATTTCGCTCCATGCGCCTTGGTGACGAGGTAAGTGATTCTACCCCTACGGGACACTTGTTTTCATAGTTTTGACTCTATGCGGGTTTTAATTTCCCTTTTCCTTTGGCGGAGGCTGGATGAAGAAGCGGGCAGATTACTGTCCGGGTCCCATGCCGAAAAATCCGATAGGCGCTCGTCTACGCGAGGCTCTTGGTTCCGGCACCGCGTGGTGCGGAGAAGAAACGAAAGGAGGCCACGGGTGCTCGAAGAGTGCCCGTTTTCGAATGTCAAAGCGACTCGGTGGACTTCTCTCCGAAAATGAGGAGGAAGGGATCTCTCGGAGGAGGAGAGAGAGAAGGAAGAGGAAGGCTTCCCCAACGAGGGGAGGCGGAGGGTCAAGAGGGAAGGACTATTCCCGGACAGCTCTGCCAACATCAACGTTGGCGAGGAAGAATGGCCTTCAAGGGCGGGGCCTCCGGCGAGATCGTAAGTATCCGGATTCTGAATGATTTATAATTTCTTTTACATGTCACATAGTGTCATTCTAATGCCGCATGCTTTGCTGTAGTCCGGCCGGTGATGATCTCCCACTTCATCGAGCAGGTCGTTGGCTTCGTCGGATGTAGACTCCATCCCGACCGCCTCCACCCCTCGCGGCCTTGAAGGCGCCGAGTGGGATCCCAGAAGGACCCATCGGGGAGGCTCGGGGCCCACAAAGCGCTCTCGGACTTCGCCGGACTCCTAGCAGAACCCGCAGTGGTTCGAGTCCAGCAATGACCCCTTGATCGAAGGGCAAGACCGTGGCGCGGGCTTCCGTCCACCCGGGCGCCGGGCAATTTATTAGGCGCTGCAGGCGCTTCCATCGAAGAACACCGCACTATTATGAGTGCGGTGATTGAAAAAGTGCAGCTTCGCCAAAGCGGGCTGACGAACTTCAATAGCCTTCTATCGAGCTTTGAGGTAGAAGTTAAAAATATGCAATGTAATACCGCATAGACAATAGCCCCGATGCTCGGTTCGGTGTTAGGAAAGAAAAGCCGGATGAGGATCTAAAAGATCTCATGAGGGTTGCTAAAAATTATGTCAATATGGGTGGCGGTTGCGGCTTATTTCTGACCTCTGCCGCACTGACTGCGGAGGTCGGTGCGTTAAGCAGGGCTCGGCGGTCGGGCAAGAGCTCGGCAGCCGAAGCAGCTCAAGACAAAGAAGGTGAGTAACACCACTTTGAATTTGTACCTTCTGAGAAAAGGATTTAGGTTGCGACAAAAATAACAAGGATAACATAGATGGTCTGCGGGGGCCACGAGCGAGGTGGCGGCCACTGAAGGAGGCCGTGTCATGATCGAACCTAATCTGACCCTGCAGGGAATGGGGGCGAGAAAAGCAGGGCTGGCGGTGGCGGTGGTTCAGCAAGAGCTCCGGGCTCTCATGGAAAAGCATGAGAATTTGGGCGTGACTCAAAGACTTCGAGTCCGAGCTTGCCTTGCGCTCGAAAGTGTAAAACCGCCAAGGCCGAGGCCCATAAGTCCCTTAGGAGGTTGAATTGATGAAGATAGCGGCGGGTAAGGCATTTTTCATGCAAAGCAAGCATGTGAATGTAAATTCGTGATACTTACCGGGTCGGGGCTCTCGAGGCGTTGCAGATCTGCCTCATGGCGTGTACGATGCGCCGCATTCTACCGAGCAGGAGGGAGCTCAGCGGAGAAGGTCTTACGTGTCTCGGTATCTTTGAGGCCGGCCATCCAGTGCCCCTAGCGACCAGTTGACAGCTGGTCGAGCTTCTAAGGTGGCGAGCAGGCCATGAAGGGCTCATAGTCCGGTTTGTGGCCGGAGAGGCCATGCACAGGAGCTCACTTGGCCTCGTCTGACGGCTTTGGTGGATCGTGCCCCGGGTGGAGGTTATCAAGCGCTCCGCCTGTATTGAAGGTGCTCGTCGGGCCCTTGCAGCGCAAAAGGTGCATTGGGGCAAGCTGGATGCGAAGAAGCTAATCAGCGGCAGCGCCACCAGCGGGCAGAGGAGCATCGTCGCCCAAACTTTACTATAAGGTTGTCTGAAGGGTGCCCATAAGATTGCGGATGAGTGCCCCGAGGATGTAATTATTGAGTGAATTCGCAATGTGTTATCACTGTGCACTGAAAACTTTTGTTCATATCGCTAAGCAATGCTTGTTTGATTTAAAATATTACCTTACATGCGGCCGTTTATTAAATCGAGAGATGGCAAGTCGTCGGTTTCAGCCCCATGCCACGAGTCTTTGGGGTGTTCGGGATAAACTTGAGCACTCTTGTTCCCATTTTGGGTCCATCTGAGGGCGCTCAACACAAGCGAACAAGGCAACCGGACTTATAGTGCTGAACACTCTCACTTAGCCATAGAATTCTATAATTTTAAATTTAGTGAAGCCCCTAGTATTCGGAAGACCGAATTGAGGCGCTATCCACGCCTTCATCGGACATAATCCGAACTTAGCTCGAAGCGGCGTAGAGTCTTTAAGGACGAAAGGACCTCTCGAATAGCGACCAATCTCCGCGCTTATCATGCGGTCATTTTAGCTTTCTCCTTGGCGTTAACCCGGCTCAACAAGGCATAATCGCGATGGTTCTCCAGTGCTACCTTAGCCGATAGAAGCGGAAGCGTAAGGTGCCAAACATGGGGCCGGGCAAACCCAACTATTGACCCAAGACATGATTGAGCTGATTCATATAATGCTATAAGTTCGAGTGCTGCACTTGTGAAAGTGTGTGGACTTTATCACACCATAAAGCGGAGGACATAAGCCCACGATGTGTTTGGCCATTACCAAGATGCCAGGTGCAACATGTAAGTAAATGAACATATATATATATATATAAAGTAATGCAATTATAGGCAAAAAGTGCTGCATTTTATTAGAAGATATGCTATCGGTGCGGAATTATACAAATAGTCACGGAAAGCAAAGGTTGGGCGAATTAAAGGCGTCTCCCTCGAGGGTAGGCAGCGGAATGTTGTATTTAACAAAATTAATGCTCGTGATGGAGACCACACGAGTGTTAAATCGCGGCCTTTGTCCTTCCGGCTGTTGCATCATGAGTTCGGCAGGATCGCGCGCCGGACTGAGTTCTGTATAAAAAAGAAAAAATGAATGAAAAAAAGAAGCGACACACTTGGGAGCCCTGGTGTGGTCGAACCGCACTCTGGAGTGTTGTGGTTGTGCCCTTCCCCTATGCCCATGGTATCTCTAGAGGCGTAATTATGTCTGCGGAGAGTTTGTCTTGCAATTTTGCGAGGGCTGGGGTTGGGGCCGCGTATTGCTTTCTGGCGATGCCGCAGAGCGTGCGGTGAATCTTAGTTGATGTTGCTCCGGACGCGTTTGGTCGGTGTCCGGTCGTTTAACGGCGGACTCGAGAATTGCTTAAAGGCTGCTCGTACTTCTGCCGCGAGCAGCTGTATGTTCCACCGTTCGGAGGAGGCGTTCCGTGTTTCCATTGACCGTGATGACTCCGAGGGCTGGCATCTTGAGCTTAAGGTATGCATAATGCGGCACCGCGTTCAATTGTGCAATCGCGGTTCGTCAAAGCGAGCATGATAGCCGCTTCTGGAGCGGGACTATGTCGAAGATTAACTCCTCGCCGGAAATTATCCGGTGATCCGAAGACCACTTCGGTGTAGCGCAGCTGTACCAATTGGCCTCAACACCTGGTATGGCGCCTTTGAAGGTCGTCGTTGTAGGTTTAATCCTTGAAGGTCTATGCCCATCTTGCGCCTTGTATCACGATAAAGCAGGTTGAGGCTCTGCCACGAATCCATCAGGACTCTCGAGGTGAAATCCATCAATGATTGGGTCTAAAACCAATGCGGCGAATCCGCCATGGCGGATCTTGGTCGGATGGTCTCTTCGATCGAAAGTGATCGGGCAAGAGGACCATGGGTTGAATTTTAGAGCGGTGGCTCCGCCAGCGTATCGTCCCTTAGTGCGCGCCTCCGCTCCCTCTTGGGAATATCGTTGCGTATATCATGTTTACCGTCCGAACTTGAGGGAATCCCTTTTGTCCTCTGTTGTTCAAGCGGCGGGTCTCTTCCTCGTCATCGCTGTAGCCCTTGTCACTGTTTTGGCGATTAATTTGCCTGCTGCTTGAATACCCAACAATCTCTGTTGGTATGGTTAGCTGGCTTTTCGGGGAGTTCCATGTATTTGAAAAAGCGGTCGAGTATTCGGTCCAAATTGGGCCGGGCGGAGTAGTTCTTTTGAATGGCTTCTTCCGTTGACGGGTTTGGAGCCTCGGAATCCGGCATTGATGCCGTATCCTCATTCTTTGTCGCCGTTAATGCGGCGTTCGTTTTATTCTGGCCAACCTGCCATTGCGGTCCTTGGTGTTCGGACTGCCGGCGTTTTCTTGAGGTTATTCTTGCGGCGAGCAGACTATCCTCTCCCGCCTGAAGCGGGTCATGAGAGATGTGAGGGCTGCCATGGATTTGGCTTCTCTGTCCTAGGTGCGGGCCAGCCACTCGTCGCGGATGTTGTGTTTGAAGGCACAGGTGCCTCTGCATCCAGACGGTCGGCGATTTGACTTTTCTTTGTTAGAACCGTGTCGAGTGCACAGCGATTCGTCGCTGCTGGATTATGTGGCTTAGGTCATCTGCGTCCGGTGGTCGCGCATGTACGTACGGAAGTTGTCGAGGAATCGGCTTCGGGTCCTCCAACATCAATTGACTCTGCGGGCAGGCTGTTAAGCCAATGACGAGCTGGTCCTTTAAGCAGGCGGGAGATATTTGATGGCGTGAAGATGCGTCGGCGGGCCATGTGTATATGGAGGAGATAATCCTCGATCCAGACCCGCGGGGTCTGTTGTGCCATCGTGGGATTCGATATTAGCAGGTTTGAACCCTTGAGGATTTGATGATCCATTGCCCGTCGGTGAAGCATAGTGGGTGTCTTGGCGCCTCAGTATTGAGCAATATCGCGGCGTAGCTCGAGAGG
>JAHIAM010020773.1:0-11692 GCA_021605205.1 Aegilops longissima
CTCCCAACCATTTTCAAGGATTTTTTGGGCCCTTGGGTTCAGAATCCCCTTTCCTTTTGATGTCGTGCAGGAAAAATTTGAGTAACAACAGGAAAGGGGGAATATTTTGATAATGGTCAAAGCATCTGGGTTATTTATAAAAAGATGGTGGGCAACAAAGTAGAAGAAATGCAAGACAACATATAAGCGGCAATCAATAAAACCTTGCCAAATTGAAGGCCCGATGGGTAAAGACGGCCATTTTTCCCGGGTTAAAAGTCTTGAATGTTTGAAAAGAACAACAGGTGGGGCGTCGATTTCATTGCTTCAAAATGGACCAAGTTGTAATTTTTGGTTTGGGTTTACAATATTCTTGATGCGATTAATTTTTGTTTCATATAATTAGAAATAAAACATAAAATTGGAGATTTCTTTTTGGAATAAATAAGGGCCCCTTTAAAATTTGGCTTCGGTTGATAGGTCTGTGTGTTGTATTCGTGATTTTATTTTGGCCTTTAACAAAAAATGGTATAACTCTTTTAAAATGCAATGTGTTGCCATTTGGCGGTTGGATGAGTCGTCTCTAACCCTTTTTTCCTTTGTTTTCCCAAAAAAAGGGAACGCCCGGCACCCCCCGCCTGTGTTCCTTTACCCCATCCCCCCTCTTTTTTTGTTTGGCAGGCCCCAACCAGAGTTGGACGGAATCCGGATTAAAAATGTGATAATTTTGAAATTTAGTTATATGATTTAACTAGTGTGGAAATAAAGGGAAAACCATAGCATTGGGATATATGTTGGGCCCATGGGGACGAAGGTGCCCGGAAAACAAATAAAGACAAGAAATCAAAAGGGGGTCT
Organism: Aegilops longissima; assembly: GCA_021605205.1. NCBI lineage: Eukaryota > Viridiplantae > Streptophyta > Magnoliopsida > Poales > Poaceae > Aegilops > Aegilops longissima. The sequence goes on from JAHIAM010020773.1 coordinate 837, forward strand.
ATTTTCTTGCTCGATAATTAATTAAATTTTAAAATACGCCTCGTCCGCCTTATGCATTTGAAATTTTTGTGGGATATGTCCGGATGGAAAATTAGGGGGTACATGGCGGTTAGGGGGTGGGCGAAACGTCGTGGGGCCCCGGCAAAGTAAAAATGGCAGATGAACAAGGCGGATGCAAGGTCCCGTCGGCGTGGATGAAGGTCTCTCTTTAACCCTCTATCCCCATTAGGAAACTTGGAGGGGTGGCGGACAGCCCCAGGGCGGAATTAAGGTGTTTTTCCCTGGTCGAAGGGGAAAAAGGTGGAGGGGGGAACCGTATCGGAAAAGGCTTGCTCAAATAAATTTACAAACAGGTTTAAATTTTATAAAAAACCAACATTAGTGGTTGGGGATGGGGACGGTAACCAACCCGAAATTTGCGGGAATTTTTTTGGGCCCCGGATAATTAATGAGGAATCAAAGGGGGCCCTTGTGGGCCCCGTGTATGAATCGGGTGAGGCGGTTCCGTACGTTTGGGTGAAATTAAAATCCCTTGAAACCAGTCCAGCGGAAGGTGGGGAGGATAGCAAGGGTGATTTCCTCGAGTTTTGGTTTGGGATTCTTGGATTTCCCTTTCAAATTTTGAAAGCGTTTATGTGCCAACCAACGAAGTTTGATTTAAATTTTTTTGGCACCTTTTCAATTGGAAAATTTAAAAATTTTTACATTATACTTTCAAAACCAAAAATTTAACAAAATTGGTTTCAAATCTATCTCAGACATAAGGTTGATCCTAATTTATTTTCAAATATTTGCCACTTTTGTTGAAATAATAGCATTTGAACCTCCTTTGTGTTTTTGGGGGTTTTTTAACTTCTCAAACGTTTGGTTTAACCAAACTATATGTAATCCCGTTTAGCCTAATTGCATATAAACCATGAATTGTTTGAATTGGAATCTTGGTCAAATTTGAAAACAATCTTATGTGCCCAAATTCAAATGAATTCGTTTGATCACCAATTTGCGTTATGAATTACATTCTATCTCTTTAAATATTTGAACCCTTTAATCCATATATTTTCAATGCATACTCAGTTATAAGGTATCTCTTTGGACCCTATTTGCTTATGTTCCGGCATTCTCGGGTTACTGTAAAATGTTTTTATCTTAATAAACTGGGTTCCTCCATACCTTATATTATCCCTTTAAGATATTGCTTCCTGATGTGTTTAGCTATGATTCCCATTTTTAAAACAAAACTTTGTTCCCTTCATTTCTTAATACCCATTTGCCCTTTTTATCGAGATGTCTTGTTTAATATGAACCCCTTTCCCTTTAATATCTCTTTCTACACCACAAATTTCTCAGGTTCATTTTCTCCATTTTCTCTTGTTCCCAAACACACCCTCTTTGGATTCTTGCTTCCCTCTATTCTCTCTAGTATACTCTTTGTGTTCTTTCTCTCTTTAAAACACAAAACTGTCTCCGGTCTCATTTCTCTCATATTTTTTGTTGTGCCACTGCACCCTCTCTATTCTTACCCCCAAAAAAAACCTTCTTCCCTCAATCCTTCTCAAACACACAGCTCATCTTTATTTTCTATTTTCTTTTTCCCACAACCTTCTTTCTCGCCCTCATTTGTTCCTATCACCCTTTTAATATTTTCTCTCTCATGACACAATGCCCTCTCACCCATATTAACTTCACCCTTTAACCACCCCCCATCCCGCCCCAAACTAACTTTCTCTCAGCTAGCATCTATCTTTTATTATCTGTTTTCTCCGTCAACATTTCTTTTCTTGTTCTTGCTTCCATCCCCCACACTATATATTCTATCCAAAATCATTTTAGGTTGATCTCTTTTGACAATCATTCCCTCACCCCTCTTCATTTAATCTGCTCCCCCACCCACACTTAAGCAAAAACAATGCCAATTTTGGGCCTTTTCTGCATTCTCACATGCTGCATATTGTCATACCCGATCCGTTCTCCCATTGTTGATCTTAGGACTTATGTCTTCTTTCTTTTATCTCGATCATGGGCACACACACATCCACGTATACATGTATAACTCTCACACATCCGTTCAAGGTCTCTATGTCTCCATCATTAATTACCCTCAATCCTAACAACACAATCTTCTCCTTTTTGTGCACATAACTTCCCTTTGGATGGGCAAAACACACCATAACAATCTCCTTCTAGCTACCCCCCCCCAGCACACTCTTCCCTATATCCCCAAAACCAATAAGACCATCCCTTTGTTTAATTCCTTCCATACCATCAAAATATAGTAGTCTTCCGTGGTGTCTCTCAAACAAACACGTTCTCTCGATGTCGACTCCTCTCCCCGGCACCTTCTCTTCCCTCCTCTGGGCATTTCTCTCTCGCACCCCATCGTTGGTGGCCTCTGCCATCACCCCTCTCTATGATGAAGCCATGCACCTTAAATTACATCCGAGAGGACCCGGACACACACACACCCGCCTTGAACACACCCCCCCCCCAAACCCCAAAACACTAAGACTCCATCTCTCTCTCTCACACACACACACACACACACCCACCCCCCACACACCTGACTCCATCTCTCTCCACACACACACACACACACCCCACACACAAACTCCATCCTCTCTCTCTCTCCACACACACACAAACCCCATCTCTCTCTCTCTCTCTCTCTCCTCTCTCTCTCTCTCACACACACACACACCTAAGCTCCATCTCACACACACATGCTCTGGGGGCATTTGTTCCCTTCATCCAACCTTACTATGATAAACAATCACCTTTTTTTTGCATAACATGGAAGATTCCCTTTACTTTGATCACAAACTTATCATTGTATACCCTTATAAAAAAACGAGTTGGGTGATGGTGTCCCTCTCTTATTCGACGTGATCTATTCGGGGAATAGGGCAAACTATGATAATTTTACAAAAATACCCCCTCTCCACATCATTATCTCCATAACCTCATTGCTCGCAATTAAAAAGGAATAAGTCTTGGAAATCTAGCATGCATGGTGGCGGCGCCCTTTGCGGTCTTCCATCCCATGCCTCCGCCCATTCGACCAGGTCACCACCCGCTCCTCCTCTCCTTATCTCCATCTTTCATTTTTTGATGACATTCTCGAGATACCAGTTTTCGATAAAATTCTGGATATCATTATTTTACATGGGATTACTCCTGCATGGGTAATCCCGGTGTTTTGTAAAAAATGCATATTTATTTCTGCAATGCGAGAATCTTGCTTTAATTATATAAAAAAATCACGAGGGAAGGACATTTTTGACAAACCACGTTAACATGGCCCGTAAATCATGAGCTGGAAGGAAGGAAAGGGGCTTGGAATAACGTTTTACCACAATTTCTTGGAAGCGGGTGCAATTTGAGTAGTTTGCAAACTACCATTACTACTACACAAGCGGTTCAAAACCTATACTCCCTTGCCGGCGCTTCTGCGTGAAATGGTCATGCTTTAGTCTCCCATTAATGCCCGGGGGGGGCGACCTCTCCTGGCGGCTTTGAAGTGGCGCGGCGGGGCGCCCTTGGTGCCTTGGCCCTCGCGGAGTTGGCCATAGGCCTGTTTGGATCCATGGGTTAGAGTTAGTTTGAGCTTTGGGGCTCAAATAGCCCTAAATATCCAAGCATGAGGGGTTTAAATTGGACAATTCACAACCCACCAAAAAACTATCCACCCAAGAGGTGCTAGCGGAGATAGTTCTCATTGGGACCAAAAATCCTTTTCTCTCTCCAAAGTGCATTTTTGTCAATCTAACCCTGTCACCCAAAACCTCTTTGGCTCGGTTTAGGGTTAGTCATGAGTTAGTCTAACCTCTAGCTAAGTTAGAGTATCAAGCAGGGGGTATAGGACATGCAAGTTGCTCAAAGCATCGGCAAATTAAATGCGTGAAAGGATTTTTTCTTTTTGAAAGCGGAATGAAAAGGAATTTTTTTGAATGCTCTTGGCATGGCTAACATGTGATAGTTAACCGACCTCAATAGGCGGGAAAGAGCGCCTTTGATAGAGCGAGGAGGAGAAAGCGTCTGATCTTTGGATTACTAGAGATAGGTGTCGCGGAAGCCAAAAATATGGTGATAGCGTGGGTTAGCCATGTACTTATGATGTAACTACAACTGGGCTGCGTTTTCTACTCTTCGTCCTTTTGGAGATGATTGGTTAATTTTATATCGCTGAATAAATTAAATATTATGAGTGCAACGCTCCCCACGGGTTTTGCTCCCCAGAAATATGTAATGAATTTTTCTAGTTTGTAGGAAAAGTTTGAAATGTAATTTTCATCCGGTTAATTTCATCGGTTAATTTGAAATTTGTTTGTTTGCTTTTCCCGGTTAGTTATATGGTTGGAAGGTATCGGGGCATCGGATGGCATCCATCGGGTCCTGGACGATGCGGTTAAATTTGTGGGCCCTTGGAGATGCCTAACTATCATGCTATAATCGCTAACAATCCTCCATTATTTGGGGGAAAGTTACCTCGATCAAAATCAGATCCGGTGTTTCCACTCCTCCCGTTCTGGTGTAAACTCTTGCTTACATAAAAATGGAGCAAGTGGGCGGCAATTTCATATCCTCGAACTAGCCCGCCTAAGGCGGGAAAGCACCCCCTCGTCATTTTGTTGGGTTTCTATCGATCGATCGTTAAAAATGTTCCCCAAGTTCTAAAGAAAAGCGGCACACACACTCGTCGTCCCCGACGTCCGGCTCCAGCGCTCACCAAAGGGACCGCGTTGTCTTGCAATTTCAGCGACATGTGGGACCGTAATTGAATAAAGTCGATAGCGAAATCTAATGTCGGCGTCGGCTGAGAAGAAAGCGGGGGAGAAGATCACCCCCGGCACGGACTCAAGAAATATATGGTGATAATGTGAGGTGGGCCATCTTGAGTCGGACGCTTGAACCCTCTCCCGGCTGGCCCCTCAAGGCGTACTGCCGCGCATGCATAGCAAGTAGTCCCCTTATTGGAGGAAAGGCATTGACAAAGTAAGGTAATGTGGAGACAATAGCTTTCATCAAAATAAACAATGAATACTTTGCTCTCCTCTATATCGGAAAAATACTTTCATTCACCGACATGTGGGGTCGACCATCTGGTCCACCCATCCAAATTATCTGGTCTGGTTGTATGCGGCCCTTTCCCCTAAGTTGTTGGACGAAGGAACCATCATGACCGTTGAATTCCGCCTTCAAGAAAACTTCTTACCCCAATAATTCCACCACGCTGGGCGCAACTGCCCGTCATATCCTTTGAAACCCACTGGGCCAAACTAGCCGCCTAGGTCATCTATTTTGGGCAGATCGTCTCCTGCTATGATTTTGTGTTGCCGTTTTTACTTTTCCGATTTTCCTACCCTATGAACCAAATGAGGCCTGAATGTATTGACTATTTCGATCGATTAAGCCTACAATTTTAGGAGCTAGGGCTTTAATCGATCGCGAGGGATAAGTATAAGCGTACCACAGCTCATCAGCTAACGTTTCTCTTGGTGAGTGTTTTGCAAGTACTATAGCTCTTGTAGCCTACTAACACCAAGAATCATCAAACAAGCCTTGATATGATAAACAGTTCAAACTTACATCTAAGCATGCCATATATTACATCAAAAGCTGGTGAGGATACATCATTTCCATAACTCGGAGAGGTTCGCATGATTCATCATGATTCACTATCAAACAAAAGTAGCAAGATCCGCCCACACAAGGCACTAGCCCTAAGATGGTTTGATAACATGCATCTTCGGTAATTAAAACAGGGCAATGCAAACACCACGAAGGTTAAGCGCGACCAACTATTTCTTGTCCGATCTCTCGGGCAATGACCCACCGGAAGCGGCATGGGAATCGATTTAGGGGCGGTCCAAGGGACCGACCCGGAATCGATCTCGGGCGATGTCACAGGATGGACAACGTATGAATCGATCTCGGGGACCAAGGGCCGACCCCGACCCGGAATCATCAAGGACAACCACGGCCCTGCACAACACTAACATATTAAAGCACATTGCAAATAATCAAAAAAAGCACATTGCAAATAATCAAAAACCCAACTATGGTAATAAGCCATTATTTTTACCTTTGCAGCTCAGGGGATCTCATCCCTCGGGGCCATCTCCTTCTCGATGGGGCCATCACCTTGCGGGAATCGCTTCTCAGGGACTATCTCCTCAAACGGTCTTGAGCCTCACATAGGTGGCAATCAAAGCTCTGGGGTAGGCCGGGTTGCTTTCTTCAACTTTCTTTGAGGGTTGTCCCCGTCCTCAACTCTTTGGCGGTCTTGTTTCTTGGGTTCTTGTCTCCATGGGTTGGCCCGCCAACATGGTCCTCGTTGGTGGTGCCGCTTCACAGATCTGTCTCTAGTGGGTTGTTCAACTCTTTGCCTAGTGCTCGAGGATCCATCAATGCGACAAACAAAAAGCAATGAAAAGGAAACCACTCCAAGAAGCGGAAAAGAATAGGATGTGAGAATCGGTTGTTGCCAAAAAAGATTATTGGAATGAAAATATAGCAGTGGATTCACCCCCTTTCCTTCGGTAGAGAAAAATGGCAAAGTGGTAACAGGTGAGGTTTTCTTCAAGAAAGGGAAGAAAGGGCTTGAAAAGGCGTTCAATGAAATGATGGTTGCCGTCGGTCCAATTGGAGGCCACCTTCCCTTTTTGGTAAAGGGTGGGTTTTGTGATATTGGGGGGTGGAGTCTTTGAACCCTCCTGTGATTTGGTGGATGGCAGGGCCGGATGCTTTGAAATGTCATTAACGTTTTAGTCTCTTTAGTATTTGGATCAAGCATGGATGAGGCTAACAAGTTTTAGTCCCTACTTTTAGTCATGAGACTAAAAGCGTATCAAAGCACCTCTCGGGCTGGTCATAGTGGGGAGTAACAGACTAGTGTCATGCATGACACTTGAATACTACTCCCTCCTTTCGGTTTATAGGCTCAATTCAAAATCTCATCAACCAAGGTAGATGGTGGTGGTGGAATACTTTTGTAGTTTAAAGCACCCTTAATGCTCTTGTTTTCCTCAAAATATGTTTACCAATGCATTAATTCAATGCATGCAATAAATTAATGAATTGGTCAATTTTTTTATACTTGCATGCAATGATTTAATGCACCTTGAAATCTGAACATGTGATTGGGAACAAAAATTGAGTTATAAAATAAAACGAAAATTTTAAGATAAGCCTATAAACCCAAAAGTACCTCCATAGTGCAAAGTAACATAGTAGTAGTATCATAGATTGCTTCATTTATTATCTCATAGACTCTTTTTTCCTCGGGGGCTATGTTACATAACAATTATGTTACCCAAGCACCTCTTTCCTCATTAAATACTTGCCACATAAGCAAAATTGTCTTGGGATGTGTTAAGTTACTAAAGTTACTCCCACTATGGCTAGCCTCAATATTTGCACCGACCAAGCGGAGAGGGGCGAGAGAACTCGTAATTAATGCATGAGTTTAATTAGGGTGTTTTGTAAATCAGATACATTCCTCAATAAAATTTGGTTCATGAGATTTGAGATTTGAGCCCTATAAAGGAGGGACTCTGGTGTAGTCTAGTCACTTGTTTTTTTGGCGAAGTCTAGTCATTGAAATCTCTAGAAAGGCAAATACTCCTTTCCGTTTTGGGTCTATACTACTCCCTCCGTCTAGGTGTGGTCATCTTCAAAACCAAATAGTCCCAAAACACTTAGGGTGCATTAACTTCTACCTTGTTTCTTGTTTCTTGACATCGTATCAACCAATAAGAGATGAGAGGTGTGCATGCTTTTAATGACTTGCAATGGCTAGTTCATTGCATGGAATGCTATTAATTAAAAATAAACATTGGTGACCCAGGAGGAAATGGTGCTAAGGCGTGGACCTATGGAATGAGTATCAACCAATGGATAATGGAGTTTAATTGTTAAACAATAGCAATTTTGTCTCATGCGAGCAGCTAGTACTCAAGGAACCGCCCCGGGCGTTCCTGCCACGTTCGGTTTGCCGGCTCTTCGCCTCTTGAGGCGAACAATGATGTTACCCCTACTTCTCATGTCGAATCCTTTTGCATGTCCGTCCACCTCGTGCGGGAGGGATGCGTGTAGCTTCTACTTCTGCTCCTGCCTTTGCGTCCATGCAGTGGGCCCAACGGTGGTTGGCCCACTGTCATCAAAAACGAGTGCTAAACACGGGCTCGATCCTTGAGAGGCGTCGGTAATCAAATTTTCGGGCTTTCGAGTTGGGGACACATCAAACCGCATTCGATAAAACTCTTTTACACATTTCAAATGGGCTCTTCGTATGTAGGGTAGACATATTTGCTTTATGTACTCCCTCCGTTCCAAATATAAGTCTTTTAAGATTTCACTATGATGGAGTACATCGAAACAAAAAGTGAATCTACACTCTAAAATATGTCTATATACATCCTTATGTAGTTTGTAGTGGAATCCCTAAAAGACTTACATTTAGGACAGATAGTCACTTGTTGCAATCTCTAAAAGACTTATATTTGGAAGCGGAGGAAAAGCATGCATGCATCGTGACTTTCCTTTGATACTTGCATGTGTTGATTTGATGCACCTTGCCAAATTTTGACTATAAATTTAACTAACCAAATTTTCATGCATGTCACAAAAATCAGGGGCTGTTTGGATTGTGACTATGTTTGTCTTATGTTGCCCATTATTTTTCCCATTACACTTGCCTAACCTGAGTTGCTCAAATTGTTAGACACACTTTGGCTTGCCTAAGGAATCTTGCCACAATTTTGTGTCTATGACATGTGGGGTTCCTGCTAATAAAAAATTCTTGTCTTAGGTGTGGCTAATAAAAAACTTATATTTAGGAGCGGAGGAGTAGAAAATATAAATAATAATGCATGTTGGAACCCATTTGCTAATTTTAGCGTGGGCTTGTTCACAATTTTGAGGGGTGGTTGTTCATTTAATGGAGGGACTTGTAGTACTACGGACTTGAGCGATACAAAGTGTGACACGGCACACGTAACACCACTTGGAACAAGCGGGTAGCTATCTCAAAAACAATCAACAACTAAAAAAAGCATGACACGGCATGTAGTATAGTACACAATTTTAAATGATTGTTTTGATGGAGTGAAAAAGAAAACTACCCCACTACTTATATATAGGCGGAGCCTCCGCGCTTGCTTGCTAGGGCTGCTCTATTCACACACTCTCATCCTCTCGGATCTAAACAAGATAGGGGTAGTAACCTGTCTTTCTCCCTTCAAAAACACGGCTTTCTATCCTCACGCTGATTCTGATCCGGACGTATCCCCTCCGCGGTGAAGGGAGGAGGAGCGTTTGAGCCATCATCGGCAGCGAGGAGAGACCCACTTGCGCACCATTATCTCGGGCCGGCTGGGCGAGAGGTCCTCCGATCCCTTCGTGGTGCTGTGGCGGATCCGACCTCCCGCCCACCTATCCACATCCGATGACCTTGGTATATCTTCGTTGAAACCGCCTTAGCTCTACTTCCCACTTCGCTACATCGCTGCAAGTGCATCATTTTCTACCTCTCAGCCCCTCTCGATCGGATGGTCCAACGTCACCTTTTTTCTATTATTAGAGGTAAAGCTACTTCATGGAGTCGAATCTTGCTCCTCCGTCGAAAATACTTGTCATTGAAATAAAGTGGGGGTGGGAAATTTAGTATGTACATCGGACTTGGTACAAACAGGAAGGAAAGGGGATGAAAGTAGTAGAGCTGGTCATCCAACGGTCTCTTGGTGAAAAGGAAATATAGAGGTAGCAGCTGTACCGATGGTATGACCAGGACTAGATTTGCTATCCACACATAGGAGTAGGTGGCTAGAGTGAACAAAATGGGACCAACCAGGATATGTTTCTTGGATGTTTGTTTCTCGGGGCAACAAACTATGAATCACCACTTTATGCCCCTGTTTACGTACATGGTGTTGTCTTGTTGGTGCACTTGTCCCATGCCCTTATACCAAATATTTAGGCTCGATTAGAATAAAGGGGCAAAAAACATAGGTCTTGATGAAAATAGAGGAATAGGAAAGGAATGTAGGTATAAAACTATGGAACAGCGAACGGAGGAAACTCTCAAGAGAATGTGTTGGATGGACTCTGAAATGTATAGATTTGTTTTTAGAGTAGCATGCTTGGCGGTATGAGATGCTATTTGTTTATTCAGCTGCACGTGACTACTCTTGTCCTCACCTCACGTACCACACATAGGTTGATTTTTATTCCGGCAAACCACAGCACCTTTGTCTAGCATGGCAGGGCGCTTGCCTCGACTTCCGCCCAAAAAATGAGCAGGCGTGGATGTTTCTAATCCATGGAATCGGTACTACGGACCAGCTTTCCTATGAAACACTATTCACCTTTCTTGTGTTCGAGCGGTTGGAAGGAAAGAATACGGTGAGGTGTGTTCCTCTGAAAATCCTCACCAAACACTGGAGAGCAGCCTTAGCTGTTCTTAATATAATGTCACTGGTAAAAATGAAGCCATGCCACTGTTTTTGCTGTAATTGTTTGAGACTCGACAAGTTTAGCCAAATGTTTTGCCTGTAATTGTTTGAGACTCATTGTTTCCTCGTGCCTTTTGTGCAAGCAGGATATCAATTCACACAGTTCTGTTGTTGACCTTTTGGTTCCTTGCACAAAACTCTTCTTAAAGAAGTGACTTTTGTGTTGTTTAAGCTGGAATGTCGGATGGAGCAGTTGGTTCATTTTGGTGGAACTGCACAAAGGAGATCTGTGTTCCAATCCTCATCATCCATATTGGCAATAACCTTCCTTTAGGTAAGAATGATATTTAATGCATGTGTTCATCTCTATTTTCCATTGCCATGAGAAAATAATGTGTTTTTTACTAG
>JAHIAM010020778.1:0-11724 GCA_021605205.1 Aegilops longissima
CCTGGATTTACATCTTGATTCTCCTTCCTACGGGGTGGTAAGAAAAATTGACTTCTTCCAATCTATGTTCCTCCATCTTGATAACCAATCCATGCCTAATATCACATCCAATCCTTGGGATTTCGAACTATTAGGCCGAGGAAAAAACATAGTGTCCAATCCTTAATGGCGATCGATCACACCATCTACTAGCCATGTATTACTCTCGGGTGAGGTTACTAGCATGGGTGACCTAAGGGCTTGGGTTGGTAATTTGTACTTATCTACAAATCCCTTGATATGTATGAATGCGATGCACGTATCAAAAAGAACAAGCTGCGATATACAACAAAAACTTACCTATTCTGCATCATTGTGAGCTTCAACCTCCTCCACGGTGGCGTGGTTCACTTATCCTTTGTTGAAAGGTTGGCTTCTTTCGAGCTTCCATTGCCATTTCCATTACGTATACGGACACTCATTTGCATAATGCCCTCTTGCGGCACTTAAAGCAAGTGATGTGGCTCAGTCTACCTTGGATGGTGTTGGCCAGGTTGGTGCGGTTACATCCATTGCTTCCTCCATTCCCATTCTTGGTGCCATTATGGTTCTTGAGCTACCTCCTCCATGGGTATGCTGAAATTGTCCTCCGGCTTCGGGGAGTGCGAAGTTTCTGCTGAGCTCGAGTTATTCTTCCCTGTCCATACTTCCTCTTGCGATTGTCAATCTGCTGTTGCTTCCTTCAATCATAATAGCACGATCTACTAACTCTGGTAGTTATTGAAGGTGGCTACCATCAACTGCATGCTCAGCTCATCATTCAGTCCTTCTAGAAACTTCTCCCTTGGCTGCATCGACTTAGCGTCATCGGGCATAACATGCTAACTAAAATCATCTACATCTTGTACTGTAGTCCTCCTTGGCGCAAGTTCGAAACTCACGCTTCTTCATGGCCATAGCTCCTGCTTTGAAACATGGGCGTCTGAGCTTCTGGCCGATCCCATGTGGCGGTGTCTACAAGGTAAGTGGCGTAAAATTCTCCCACCATGCTTCTGCGGGTCCTTCAAGCTGATGTGCGGCAAATTTCACCTTTCTCCATCTACTTCCTGCGTGTTCAACTCCCTCCCTATCTTCGGCCAATCATCTGCAACAATCGGTTGGTACTCTTTGAAACACCGGTGATTCAGCCTTAAGCAGGTCGATGGTCAGCGGTGGTGGTGGCGGTGGGTTGTTGTTTTTGTTGTTGTTGTTGTTGTTGTTGTTGTTGTTGTTGTTGTTGTTGTTGTTGTTGTTGTTGTTGTTGTTGTTGTTGTTGCCTTGGTTCTGTACCAATGTTTGAATCAAGGCATTACTGCTAAATCAATTGGGTGATCTCTGGCGGAAAACAAATCCGAGGTCGCGTCTCGGAGGCATCTGGGGGTTTAAGAAAGACAAGAATTTAGAATAGAATGAGGTCTAGGGAGAAACACTACCCATATGCACATGAGACAAATCACACAATATCACTCCAATCAATCCAAACAAGGGCATACAACGGTCTATCTATCGTTACAAAGTCTGAAACTAAAACTAATATAACATGGGGGTAATCTACTACTGTTATGGTGGTCGACTAGAAAAACTGCTCGATGAAGACTCCATGATATCTGCTCGACTTCATCTTCGTAATCATCATCACTATGATCCGGAATCGGTGTAAATCGATGATGATGTAGTTCTGACGAGTGCTATCTTCATCTTCTCCTCCGGTGCTGAATTTCCCATGAGTTCTTCAATCTTCTCCTTAAGATCGCTGTTTTGTCCCACTAGGGCTACAATCTCCTCCATGTAGTCCTTGCGGTGGCCTTGAGTTCTCCTTCTAGTTCGATAATCTTGGCTTTTGTTGTCTTCAACTCCATCATGTCTGCGCTTTGTCTGGTTCTCTGGCGTCGAATGTGCTGGTTTAACTCTGGATGAAAAGTGCAATGGATCGATCCTTCTTAGTGCCAACTATCTCCCATTGTTCATCTCGGCGTCATAAATCGGTAGATAGTATCCTTGAGGTCTTCTTTGTAAACTTCTCCAATCGCCCCATGGTTATGTGAGCTGCCATACTCTTTCCCAAACTCGAGGTTGGTGCATTGAAACACACTCTATGGGCTCCGTGATTGGCATAAGCGTCCTTGAGAACTTGAGCTTGAATCTTCCAGCGCTCTTCTTGGGTAAAGTGGAATTATAAGTCGGTGAAGCTTGGTAATCCTATGTTAAGGTACTTAGTGACTTCCTTGAGTGTCGTCAAAGGGTGTATCTTCATCCGTGAGTGAACTTGATCCTCGCCTCCGTCATCCTAAAAGAGTAGAAAAGATGAGAGTCGAAATGAGAAGAGAGAGTAGTGATCTAGGGCTTTAGCTTAATGGTGCGTGTCCTCTCGATCGGTGTGCTCTAATACCATCTCATGCGACCAGACCTCAAGCAGTCGATCTCGTGCTCGGTGTCATCCACGGATCGATAATCTTGACACCACCACGATTACTCGAAGGATTTATAACAGTAGCAATCACACACTTATTACAATCGAATGTCTCAAGAGAACTTAATAAAATAAATATGGCTTAAGGCCATCTAATACGATAACAGGGAAGGCTTGGAAGAATAAGCGAGTCCATCAACTCCAGCGGCATCTGAGTATAGAACCACGACCTATGCACCTTACTGATCGTCTGAAAAGTACGCAACATGAAGCGTTGCAGCCAAGCAGGTCACACATGGAATATCTGGCAATGTAACACATAGATAATAATGGAATGATAAGCCTATACTACATGCATATTTGGCTGGTGGAAAGCTCTATGTTCTGTTTTGCATAAAGCCAATTTTCCCTCTGCAAAGGAATAAATTTATTTAACTATCGTGGTGGTTGTGAAACATTGAGAATGGTTGACAGCATCCTCAATCCCAATTAAAAGTACTCATTAACAAACCCAACAATATTAATTAGAAGTAACATGATGAGATTCACATGATATCCGGTTCTAGATACTCAAGATGTCCATAACAGGGACACGGCTAACCATGATTAGTTTGTACACTCTGCGGAGGTTTGCACTTTTCCCCACAAGACTCGATCGCCTCCGTTTGGTTTCTCGCTTTTCGTGATGTTTAAGAAGCGGATGGCCGAGACATAGTCTTCGAAGCGCTAGCACCTTACTTGTGGGTGACGGTACACTACTTTCCCTACATACGCTAGCCTACCGTGAAGTTCGCACAACAATCAACTATGCGAGCCATAATGGCTTGTGGCTGCACACGGAAGTTTCTAGTTTGAATAATCTCATGATCCCTTTGAGCACGGTGGCGGTCGAAGAAATCGAGGCAAGTCTGATAGAAACCAGGTGCCTCAATCCACCCAGATGTGTGTTTAAGTTGCCACCTTAAATAAACCATTAAATAACAATCTCACATCATCATGGATACACTCACCCAATCCACGTCTACTAGCATAGCATAGCATAATAAGCAAGCGTAAAGTAACTCCCAAGGGTTTGATAATAAAGCAGGTAATAGGTACTACCTCAACTACTTCCATCCCACAATTTAATTAGATCCTAATCATGCAAGTGTTTGAGGATAGATCTAATGCATAAAAAGCTGGGTATGAGAAAAGTATGATCAAAGTGTTACTTGCCTTAGCGATGATCCGCGTAACCTAGAGACTCGAAATAACGGTGGCGCCTCGGGTATTCTATCGCGGACAAACAAACAAGCATACAATAAGTACTCACCTAATGCACAGGTAAAACTCGAATAGATCTAACCAGATAGTTCAACTTAAGAACTCCGGTTTGCAAAAGAATCAAATCAAATGAAACAGCGAAAGTCAAGCGGTGAAGAAAACAACTTTGTTCTACTAATCTGGATCTAAGTCAAATTTTACAGAGCGCAAAAACTTGTTTAAGTAGATTATTCGGAAGAGGGTTTGAGGCGAAACTCCGGTAAGATAACGCTGATTCAATAAGCAAGCGAAAAGTTATACTAAAGCGAAAATTGGATCTAGAATCGCATTCGGAAAAATCGCGGATTAAATCCGAGAAAAAGAAAAACGACGAACAGTTAACGAGCGACGTTAGTTAATTAACGAAACAAAAAGAAAAAAAAGAAAAACTAATAAAAATAATAATAATAAAATAAAATAAAATAAAAACCGATCGGTTTTTTTAACCAACATAAATCGTGGCGAACCTCGGGCGGCGCCTGCTCGCAGCGGCGTCGTGGTGGCATTTGGCTGACTAGGGTTTGAGGCGAGGCGGGCTCGGGTGGGCTAAGCGGCTCGGGGCCGCTATTTATAGCATGACCGGAGTCCGCTCGAATGCTGGCCGTGGCGGTCTGCGTTTTTTAAATAATAGCGAAAAAAAATCAAAAGAAGTACTAAGCGGACTCCAAAAATCCGAAATAAATTTTCCCGGCTTCTAAAATCAAGCCAGATTTAATGAACATTTATTTGGGGCCTAAATACAATTTTGAAAACAGCATTTTCCTAAATTCAAATAAAAAGAAAAACTCCAAAATAAAATCTTATTTGATTTTATTATTAAATCTTCATTATTTCTTTATTTTGGGAAAGTCGTTTTATTCCGTCTCTCATATTTTGGTAGTAGAAATAATTGAAGATAAAATAATTAAAACCAAATGATCCTATTTTCAAAATTTGAGAAGACTCAAATATGAAAATACGAAATCCCCAACTCTCCGTGGGTCCTTGAGTTGTGTAGAATTTCTAGGATCGGCGAAAATGCAATGAAAAAATGCAATGAAAATATGATATGCAATGATGCTCTATGTATAACACTCCAAATTGAAAATTTGGGATGTTACCTACCGCAGTTCGTTGACACCCATACAATGGAGCTCTACATTCGACAATTCAACCTTGAACAATCAATTCAGACTTGTGGCTCCGCTCTTCCAACCAAATATGCTTTCTCACAATCTTTGACCGTAACTACATTTCACCTGTCTCAAATGTTTCATTATTTACATAATATAATTATCCTAACATGTTGTTTCTACCTTTCAATAGGCTAAACTCTTTGGTTCAGGACAAATTCGTTGCATCCAAGTGCCTTGTGAATTTGACCTGCATACCAAGATGGCTCCCTCAAGTCAAAGGATCTCGTATGCCTCCTTACTTTTTATTGAATGTTGTCGATTAACAATAAATGTTCAAATCGACCACTCACATGGCTCGACCATGATAATTTGCAGCTATACTTAGCCATCCCCAAAAGAACATTGGATCGTGTCTTTGCATCAACCTTCATACAACGAGATCAACATATTTGACTCGAGCGGGAAGCTCAAGAATGACGAGGCATATGAGATATCCAACAATCTGGTTAGTACTCTCTCAACTTACAATAACGAAATTCTAGTTCCATGTTTCACGATAATGCATCCATTCGTTTTGCATCCTCGTCTTTTAGGTTACCAATTTTGTGACACTTACGGCACATGCTAAAGCTTTCACAAAGTTGGATTTCATGAAGTTCACGTGTTTCAACCCTCGAGAATGCCCCAAGAAAACAAAGTAAGTTTCATACAAACTATTTGCAACTCAATTATTAAGAACCTACACACTAAGTTCGATGCTTTGTCCCTATATTAACAGCTATGATTGTGGAATATTGCAATGCTCTTCATGAAGCAATGGGATGGGAAGAAAATGGAAGAATTTTGCAAGGTACTTACGCCTCCATCCTACCTACACCTAACGTGTCAACTATAGGCATCTACCATTTGTTTTCCATGCTTCCAACCACCAAAACTACCATCATAGTTGCCCCACAAACAAGCATGTTTGTGCTTCATCTACATACACCTCACAAACAAATCTTTTCAATTTCACACTACCACACATCCATCTCAAGCTTCATCTACACAATTGTATGCTTCAATGCTCTAACCACAAGCTGATGTCTATTGCAGGACACTTATGACCATCAGCGCTTATCACGAACAAATCCTCACTTCACAACTCAACACCCAAGATCCAAGCTGGAGTCTTGAAGAAGAAATGAGAAGCCTGCATAGTGTGTTCAAGAAAATAAAATCCGTGCTTGAGAAGCCATCCTAGAAGCGTACAAGAGAATAAAAGATGGTGCTTCTATCAACTATATGCTTGATTTTTTGTGTAAATTTTTAGCTTGTTTTTCTAAGACACTACTTTTCATTCTCCATCAGACCCTTGTCATGTTTGTGTCCTTAAGCTGATTGGGATTACGATCATCGGTTACCCTACCATTTTACTGTTTTGTGGATCAATCTCTTATTCAGAATTACTTTCAAAGAAATTTACCCAAGTTGTACATTTTTTATTCAATGCCATCTCCAACCAACTTCCCCATGCTCCTACTTCATACATTTTTTCCACTACATTTCTGCTGCTTCTTCCTCATCACTCTTTCATATTAAGATATCGCCTTGTATACCTTATTATTTCACACCCATACAAGCGGATGTTTCGGTCATGGAAACAAGATGCTTCAGGTGATGCGCTACTAATCAAACTAACAACTGACCTTCACAACACCAGCCGTTCCACAAACTTATTACACACCTCTATACTTTTCCTTTACAAAATGTTTCATCATATTACCTAACTATCTATCACAAACTACATTGAAATGATTAGGACTCGCAATCCCATTTTTCAGACATGGGATTCAGGAAGCAATGTCAATTTTTGTTCATGTCTTTATTCAAATGCCGCTAATACCTTTGGATAGGTTCAAAGTTTACGCATCAAAAGCATACCCACAAAAACCACAACAAATCTCAAATCTTAAACATGTTACGACCAACTTTACACCAAAACACACTACTTGGTAACATACCGGATATCGCATATTTCTCAAACTAAAACAAACTTTGCATTTTACGATTATCAGCTCAATCATGCTTCTTTCTCAAACTCCTACCTTATGCCTCTCAAGCGCTAGATATGGGAAATTTCTCTTGTCGTGCCAATCCTCTTTCTGATCTGAACACAGACCCTTCTTCTTTCCTTTTTGTTGCGCCTTTTCTGCGAATCTCCACAGGGGTTTCTTCCTCTTCTCTTTATCTTTTGGTCTACCTTTTTACTTGATTTAGGAGGATTTTTCACCTTCTTGCAGCCTACTACTTCTTCATTAGGTGCTCTTGACTCGGCAAACCACGGACAACCTCCACTTCCATACCAGGTTTCTTAAATCATCTACTCCACCAAGAACAATCTTGTCGTTTAGGACCAAAACATGCATCCGAAGCAAGGGTGCACATCCTAATCTGCAGTTCATTGTACCTCAAAGTATTTGTTTAGGGACATCGAAGAAAAGATTGCTTCTTGCAGGTCTAACGGTTGCTTCCTCGGACCATCTATACAACAAGTACTTCTCTGGTATTACTTGCACATTAGTATGCACCATGACCTTGAATGTGATGACACAACATCCCATTCATGTGGAATCGGTTGCATGAGCAGTCATATGAGTTGTCAACTGGGTCAACAACAACCACACCGATTTTGTAGAACTTGGACCGCATCCTGAACCTCAAACTTAAACTGATTACCTTCAATCGGATTAATCATCAAAGTTGTTGTTTCCTCCATCATATCTGAACTTTCGGCAGGACCTAGTGTAAAACTTTGGCGCTTGCTCCTCTATCTTGTACCTAGCGAAATAAACATTACCAGCTTAGAACTGATTACGAAGCATGACCACGACAATACTGAAGCAATATCACGATCTTGATGATGCTTACGAGAATCAGTTATGGAAATTGGATAAAATATCCTTCCTTACCTCGACCACAACATTGGAAAATGCGCCTCGCCGAACCCACATTGTCCTTCGGTCTAGCCTAGTTTCTGAATGTACTCATCTTGCTTCACGAATTGGCACACGAGTCGTGAGGGTGCTAAGCTTCTTGAAGAATGAGTTGAACCTTCCGATCTGCCGGTCGTTCGGTGAAGGAAAGAAATTCTTTTTAAAATGTGTGGTGCCCAAGTTTTTCTGCATTCCGCATGTTAATCAGATGTGTGCTCAACAAGCTCATGCTTCAACACCATCTGCTTCCATGCTTCCTCAAATTCTTCTATGGTGTCCGTCCCATTCACACAATAATATAATTCTTCCTCAAATTCCTCTCTTGTCCTAAACAACATACCAAGTTTTTCCTTCGCGATGTTCAGCACATGCCACTTGCAACATCTATGTATTATACAAACACCATACCAATAGTCGCCATCGCTGTCTTGATAAGTCATTATGACCAGGAGGATCATGACCCATTGCATCCATCCACCTCTCAAACACCCACTTGAATGTCTCTATTGTTTCATCCGGAGCAGCACATCCTAACATCATAAATGCGCATGTGATTGTTGATCCCACGATGGGTGCAAATGGCATATCGTACCTGTAAATACGAGCGTAGTGTCAAAGAAGGCGCATTCTTTGAATTTCTTGTATGCCTCCGGGTCCGTCCATCCACCCAGAATAGTGCCCTCACTGCTTTGTTCTCATCTTCGCTTAGCATAATAGAACAGGGGACTCTCGCATGAAGCTTCTCAAAATATTCCATCGTTTGCCATATCATTTAAAGACACCTCATTTCTCATCTTAGTTGAATGTTTGCAACATCTCTGTGAGTGTATGGTAGGTTGCCTAGTTTCCCATGCAAGTCTCCAAGTGTAGCCATGATCAATGCGGTTGGTATGTTCGATTATCGATGTCTTGAGAAACATGTAGTCCTCATCGGCACCTTCCTATGAGATCTATAGAACCTCGTCCATTCTTCCCTACTTATCATTGGGTGTGTATGTTGCTCCTCAAAATTGAGACTTCCATTTTCCATTCCTCAACAACCACGGCCATCCGTGCTCTAAATTCATGCATATTAACCTTGTTCCTGCACCGTTCTTGAGCAACCTTCTTATTACCAAAATATGGTTCTTTGTTTGATGCCTGCCTTCTTCTTCTATTCGTCACACCATTCAGGATCACAACCTCCTTGTTTTCCTCCAACCTGCCCTTTCCCCCTCTTGCATGAACACACTCAAACTCTCTCCCGATGATGTGGTCACACCTTCTTCTGTGTCCTCTTTGTGTAACAAATCCTAGTGCCAAATCAAAGCTTCTTTGCATATTTATTATAAACCTTATGTGCTTCCTCGATGGTGTCAACACTGTCCTACATATGGCGCAGCTGGTGAGGAGTAATTCGTCATCAACAAATGGCATATCGTGTCCCCTTGATGTCATCCATGATTTCATCCTGCATAGAAAAATACAATTTAGCATCGACATTTTGCATCCATGAACATGCTCCTAAATTCTATTCGCCTTCTTATCTCCACTGATTTCTATAACTTGGTTCAATGATTCAATCCCAAACATTGCATCCTATAAATATTGGGGAATATAGGTAATATAAACTACATACTCAATGAATTACGCAGGCAATTTCAGCGAATGATGCACGAAGAATAACATTGTGCCAACCCTCACGCTACACACTAGCACATATCTGAAACTTGCGAGTCACATATAAGCATCCATCGGCATTCATTTTGCATCATGGAGCAACACATCATGCTTCTATCTACGTATCATCATATTATTCATAAATCTATATCAACAATCACAGAATATTTGTTCGAGCAGAGAAACTTGCATCCCACAACCACCTCCCATCACAGCGACCACAGAACTAAACAAAATCATCAAAAATCGCTGAAACTTTTATGGAAATTGTTCATCTTACCTCTTCATCTCCATTGTTCACAACCGGTGGATTCGGTAAGGCAGATCAAAACCGGCTGCAGAACCCCACTGGTTCTGAACTCATGCCCGTAAGCGAACACGGCCGTTTGCATCGAGATCGCCCGATACTCAATTTCGCTGAGATCGCCATTTTGCAACTCGGAAGGAAGCATTAGCGCCAGAAATAGACTATGCAAGACAGAATCCGGCGACAACAAAGCCGGAGGGAGGAAGGTGTACGTCCAGGCGTGCGTTTAGGGTGCAGTAATTACCTGCATGGAAGCATAATTAGCGCTCATTAAACCACCTATCGGGGGCCTCCTACCGTCGGATGGACCTGATTATCTTCATCATCGGTCCTCGGTGGTCTGATGGATGCATCCCTGCTGTAGTCGATGCCTAGTGGTCGCCATTACTATTTCTTATGTCAATATGAACATTTATTTTGAATCATTTGGGTCTGAACATTCATGCCACAATAAAAAATTACATTGAGAATTATGCTAGGTAGCATTCAACATCAAAAATTCTGTTTTATCATTTACCTACTGAGACGAGCAGGAATTAAGCTTGGGGATGCTTGATCGTCTCCAGCGTAACTATAATTTTTATTGTTCCATGCTATTATATTACCCGTTTTGGATATTTATGGGCTTTACTTTACACTTTTATATCATTTTAGGACTAACCTACTAACTGGATGCCCAGCCGAATTGCTGTTTTTTTGCCTATTTCAGTGTTTGAAGAAAAGGAATATCAAGCGAGTCCAAATGGAATGAAACCTTGGAGAGATCTTTTTGGAACAAGCGTGATCGAGAGGACTTGAAGTGGAAGTCAAGAAACAAGCCAGGTGACCACAAGGATGCCGGCGCCCCTCTGGTGGGCCGCCCCCACCTCGTGAGCCTCGGCGTCCACCGACCTACTTCTTCCTCCTACATATACCCACGTACCCGAAAACATCGAAGCGACCACGAAAAACTAGTTCCACCCGTAACATACGTATCCATGAGATCCCATCTTGGAGCCTTCGTCGGCGCTCGCCGGAAGAACAATCGATCACGAAGGGCCTCTACATCATCTCAAGGCCTCTCCGATGAGTTGTGAGTAGTTTACCACAGACCTTGGTCCATAGTTATTAGCTAGATGGCTTCTTCTCTCTCTTTGAATCTTAATACAAAGTTCTCCTCGATCTCCTTGGAGATCTATCCGATCTAACTCTTTTTGCGGTGTGTTTGTGAGATCCGATGAATTGTGGGTTTATGATCAAGTTTATCTGAGAAATATTTGAATCTCCTCTGAATTCTTTTGTGTGTGATTAAGTTATCTTTACAAGTCTCTTTGAATTATCAGTTTGGTTTGGCATACTAGATTGATCTTTCTTGCAATGGGAGAAGTGCTTAGCTTTGGGTTCAATCTTGCGATGTCCTTTCCCGATGGTGCAGGGGCAGCAACACGTATTGTATTGTTGCCATCGAGGATAAAAGATGGGGTTTATATCATATTGCATGAGTTTATCCCTCTACATCATGTCATCTTTCTTAATGCGTTACTCTGTTCTTTATGAACTTACTACTCTAGATGCATGCTGGATAGCGGTCGATGTGTGGAGTAATAGTAGTAGATGCAGGCAGAGTCGGTCTACATCACGGACGTGATGCCTATATATACATAATCATGCCTAGATAATCTCATAATTATTAAGCTTTTCTATCAATTGCTCGACAGTAATTTGTTCACCCAGTAATACTTATGCTATCTTGAGAGAAGCCACTAGTGAAACCTATGGCCCCGGGTCTATATCTTATCATATAAGCTTTCAGTCTACTTTTATTTGCATCTTTACTTTTCCAATCTATATCATAAAATACCAAAATATATTTATCTTATCATATTATCTCTATCAGATCTCACTTTAGCATGAAGTGGCCATGAAGGATTGACAACCCTTTATGCGTTAGTTCGAGTT
>JAHIAM010020779.1:0-17308 GCA_021605205.1 Aegilops longissima
AAAAGTTTGGGGATCCGATGCTTATGTCGAAACTTCCTGAAAAGCTCGAAAAATGGAAAATCGTCTTCATAGGATACCCTAAAACCATTGGGTATACCTTCTAGCTTAGATCGAAGGCAAGATCTTTGTTGCCAAAGCGGATCCTTTGGAAAAAGATTTCTCTCGAAAGAAGGTAAGTGGGGAAAGTAGAACTTCGATGAAGTACTACCTCTTGAACCCGGAAAGTAGTGCAGCTCGAGGAAAATGTTCCTATGGTGCCTACAGTTGAAGGAAATTAATGATGATGATCAAGGTGCCGGATCAAGTTGCACTTGAACCCCTGGTCCACAAGGACCGTTCCACACAGTGGTATGGCAACCTTAGAAAATCATGTTGTTGGACAACGGTGAACCTTGAACTATGAAGAAGCGATGGCGGGCCCAGATTCCAACAAATGGCTTGAAGCCATGCAGTCGAGATAGGATCCATGTATGAAAACAAAGTATGGACTTTGGCGGACTTGCCGATGATCGTGGCGATAGAAAACAAATGGATCTTTAAGAAGAAGGCAGAAGCGGATGGTAATGTTACCATCTATAAAGCTCGACTTTCGCTAAGGGTTATCGGCAAGTTCAAAGGGTTGACTACGATGAGACTTTCTCTCCCATAAAGCTGAAGTCCGTCCGAATCATGTGCAATTGCATACTATGATTATGAGATGTGGCAAATGGGCGTCAAACGGCATTCATAACGGCTATCTTAAGGAAGAGGCTGTATTGATTGCACGGAAGGTTTTGTCGACCTAAGAATGCTAACAAGGTATGCAAGCTCAGCGATCCATTTATGGGCTGGTGCAAGCATCTCGGAGTTGGAACATTAGCTTTGATGAGATGATCAAAGCGTTTGGGTTTATCTTGGACTTATGGAAGCCTGCGTTTACAAGAAAGTGAGTGGGAGCTCTGGCATTTCTCATATTATATGTAGATGACATACTTTTGATGGGAAATGATATAGAACTTTTGGACAACATTAAGGCCTACTTGAATAAGAGTTTTTCAATGAAGGACCTTGGAAAGCTGCTTACATATTAGGCATCAAGATCTATAGGGATGGATCGAGGGCGCCTCATGGGTCTTTCCAACACATACCTTGATAAGATATTGAAGAAGTTCAAAATGGATCAGTCCAAGAAAGGGTTCTTGCTGTGTTACAAGGTGTGAAATTGAGCTGGCTCAATGTCCGACCACGAAAGATATAGAAGATGAAGAGCCATCCCTATGCCTCAGCCATAGGGTCTATTATTATGCCATCTTGTGTACCACTGATTAAACCTTGCGTAAGTTTGGTAGGAAGGTACCAAAGTAATCCGGCAAGGAACAGAACATGATCAGAATATCGAAGTACGAAAAGGACTAAGGACATGTTTCGTTTATGGAGGTGAGAAGGCTGCGTCGTAAAGGGTTCGTCGGCCTTAGCTTCTACAGATCTGGATGACTCTAAGTCATAAACCGGATCGTGTATATGTTGAATGGTGGAGCGGTGAGCTGGTGCGCTGCAAGCGAGCGTCGTGGCGGGATCTACATGTGAAGCGGAGTACATGGCAGCCTTGGAGGCGCATGAAGCAATTTGGGTGAAGGTTCATCACCGACCTAGGAGTCATACCCAATGCGTCGGGGCCGATCAAACTCTTACAACCTTGGGCTATTGCACTTGCCAAGGGCCGGTTTCACAAGAAGACCGAGCACATCAGCGTCGCTTCAACTCCATTGTGAAAATGTTCAAGATGGAACATAGAAATTTGCAAAGTGCATACGGATCTGAATTTGAGATCCGTTGACTAAACCTCTTCATGAGCAAAACAGTCAACACGAGAACTCTATGGGTGTTGATTCATCACAATGTAACTAGATTATTGACTCTAGTGCAAGTGGGAGACTTTGGAAATATGCCTAGAGGCAATAATAAAAGTATTATTATTATATTTCCTTGTTCATGATAATTGTCTTTTATTCATGCTATAATTGTATTATCAAAATGCGTAATACGTGTGAATACATAGACCACAATATGTCCTAGTGAGCCTCTAGTTGACTGCTCGTTGATCAGCAAGATAGTCATGGTTTCCTGACTATGGACATTGGATGTCATTGATAGCGGGATCACATCATTAGGAGAATGATGTGATGGACAAGACAATCCTAAGCATAGACAAGATCGTGTAGTTCGTTTGCTAGAGCTTTTCCAATGTCAAGTATCTTTTCCTTTGACCATGAGATCGTGTAACTCCCGGACACCGTGGAGTGCTTTGGGTGTACCAAACCTCATAGCGTAATGGGTGACTATAAAGGTGCACCTGGTATCTCCGAAAGTGTACATTGGGTTGACCGGATCGAGGCGGGATTTGTCCTCCATTATGGCGGAAGGTATTCTGGGCCCCTTTCGGTAATGCATCATCATAATGAGCTCAAAGTGACCAAGTGTGATCAGGGATCATGCATTCGTCGAGTAAAGTGACTTGCGATCTTGAGGCTGAGCAGGTATTGGGATACCGGATCGAGTCTCGGGCAAATAACTACCGTTGACAAAGGGAATTATCTGAGGTTGATTGAATCCTCGACATCATGGTTCATCCGATGAGATCATCGAGGAGCATGTAGAACAACATGGGTATCCAGATCCCTTTGGTTAGACGGAGGCGTTCTCATATGCAGTTCCGCCCTGGTTACAATAAGGTTTGGCCAGGGTTGTAGAATATGATAGCAGAAAGGAATTGTTGAGTCGGGATGATCCGGGCGTCGAGGGTTCAAGGCGAAAAAACTTAAAGGGTGCTGTTTGCCATGGGGGTTTGGGGTCACGGATTGTCGGGACCACCGGGGAATCGAGGGTCCCTGGGGCCCCTATCCGGGGGGTGGGCTAAGGGGAGGAACCAGCCGGTGGGTGGTGTGCTCCCCAGGGCCCCCATGGCCGGGGTTGGGAACCCTGGGGAGGCGTTGGGGGGAAGTCCCCCCTTGGGCCCCCCAAGATGAGTCAAGGGGGGCCCCAAGGGCCTTTAAAGGGGAGGGGCAGCCGTGCCTGGGCCTCCCTTGCCCCCTCTCCCCCTAATGGGAACCCTTTGGGGGCGCCCACCCCCTTCTGTGGATCTTCTCAACCTCCCCCCCTTCTGGATAAGAAGAAGGGCGTCCCCAACCTTTGGGGAGGAGGGCCGCCGTTCGGCGCTTCTCCTATTTTCCGGAGCTCCCTAACCCTTCTCTTGGCGCTTCCCGCGTCTCGGATTAATCACTCCTCCCTTGCTGATAAAAGAGGACTTGGTGAAACCGTGGGAAAAATTTTCGCGTTCGGGCAATCTTCCCCATTTGAATCCTGGGTTTCCCTATTTGAAGGGCCTTCCCTGATTACATATGGAATGACTTCAATTTTGCAGGAAATCTGGGGTTTGTTTACCGTTGGGAAAATTTTTTTTCCTCCCAAGGGGCTCTCCCCTTAGGTTCCAGGGGTTTTCAAATGGGAAGGCCTTTGGATATCTAAGGACATCCTCCATTAGCCACCCGAAGGCCATTTACTCTTCTTGGGGATAGGATCCTCCATCCCTTTTGGGCTCCGCCCCTTGTTCCGTCTTAGGAGTGCAAAATAGCCTTTCCCCGGATGGGCCTGGAAATCTCATGAAAGGCAACTAGCCTCTTCAATATGGAGGTCGGGTGAATTATGCTGATAAAACCATTTCCGGATGGAAAGGTGGACAAAATAGCCCCCACAATGGGCCAAGCATACCCAGCCTCCCTTGGATGGGTTTGGATAGCTTCCGTACTCCGGCAATTATAAATGGCTATCCAGTCCCCGGGGAATGGGGGAAGAAACCCATGCGCTCTTTAATGGGTTGGGGATAGCTTTCTCCCAATATGGCCTAGTGCTCGGGGGCGGGGAGGAACCCGACAACCAGCCATGGTGGATGGATTTTTCTGGCCTTTTGAGAAGGGGTTTGGGAGGACATGGTATGATTTGGATCTGGGATCCCGTCTCTTTAATAGCGATTTACTTACATGGTCAGGGTGGAAAATGTAAAAATGCCCGACTTCTCACTTAACTCACCGGGTAGCCATTATTCAACGAAGGAGGTGCAATATTGAAGGAACCGGACCTTTTCGTTACAAGATCTCTGGGAGAATTTGGAAAACCCCCCTGCAATGCGAAGACAATCTTGGGACTCCGTCATTAAAGCCTGGTTAGGGGCTACTAAGGGATTTCGCCCCGATCGGCTATATCTCCCCTGGAGCCGACTTAGACATAAGCATTGAAAGCAATGTGCAGTGAGGTAATCTTCACACAACCCATTAATACATAAGGAAAAAGATACATAGTTGGCTTGTTACTTCACATACATAAATAAACATCCATCATTGATACACTCAAGGTCCGACTCGGAACCAAAATAAAGAAGATACCCCAAATCCACCGGATCGATGTCCCAATGGCACCACTCTGATCATCGGAAAAGACACATAATGTGACCCGT
Source organism: Aegilops longissima (assembly GCA_021605205.1). Taxonomy (NCBI): domain Eukaryota; kingdom Viridiplantae; phylum Streptophyta; class Magnoliopsida; order Poales; family Poaceae; genus Aegilops; species Aegilops longissima. The sequence goes on from JAHIAM010020779.1 coordinate 4,490, forward strand.
TCCTCTGAACTCCCGAGCTCGGTTGAATCACCCCCTTTGGCATCCGGGCCCAAAACTGTTTTGGAATATCTGAGTCACGGGACTCCAATCTCACACCGAGATCAAGACTATTTAAACATAGGAAGGGCGAGTAGTAAAGTGGAGCTGCAGCAGCGACCTATATGGTGGCTATCTACAAAAGGGGAGAGAGGAGCAAAACTCGTGAAACTAATAGCGATCAAGTGATCCGAACTACCGTCGGACATAACTCCAACACGGTTACTTCCCGGACTCCAGAAGAGACCATCCCAATTACCGTTGATTGTGTATTTTATTTGAGGTCAACCGGGTTTCTCGGACATTAACAAATTCCCATCGCCTCATAACGCGGGCACGGCTTTGAAAGATATTACCTGCGGGGTGTCCCAACAGCCCATTATAAGCTCTCACGGTCGCGAAGGATATTCCTTCTACCGGAAGACCCGATCAATCTCGGAATCCCGGACTACAAGACATTTGGAACAATAAAACAAGACCAGCAAAGCCACCCGTTGTGGACAAATCCCGATAGGAGCTGCAATATCTCGTTCTCGGGCACATCCGGATGAGCAGTCCATACAACTAAAACCAGACCTCAAGTTGCCTTGAGGCGCCAGGCTCTAGTTAGGGCCCTTTTCGAAGGAGCACTGGTGGGGGTTAAAATAAAGATGACCCTCGGGCTCCGGAAAACCGGGGAAAAGGCAGGTGGCAAATGGTAAAACCAAAGTTGGGCCTTCTTGGGCGAGTCTTATACAAAGCGAACTATCAAGGGGTCCCATAAATCACCCAAGTAAGAGAGCGAAATCAAGGAACATAACACGGTATGGCGGAAACTAGGGTGGGAAAGGTGGAACCACGGGCATAAGGCGAGCCTTCCACCCTTTACCAAATATAAGATGTATTAAACATAGCAGATATATATTGTGATATCAACAAGTAAACATGTTCAACAAGGAACAACATCTCCATGTTCAACAAGGAACAAACTTCAGCTTCCCTGCAACTACAGCCTATAAGGGCTGACAAAGCGGTAACATAGCCAATCAACGGTTTGCTAGGAAAAGGATGGTTAAGGGCTGACATGGCAATATGGGTGGCATGATATAGCAAGTGGTAGGCATCGCATAGGCATAGCAAAAAGCGAGCAACTAGCATAGCAAAGATAGAAGTGATTTGAGGTATGGTCATCTTGCCAATGTTCTGAGTTTGGCTTGATCCTTGGCGTTCTCAACAGGTTCCTCGATCCGTACTCGTCTCCGGCTTACCCAAAGCAACAACACAAACAAAGGAACCACAATAAATCACGGTGCAATGCACAATCAACATGATGCAAAACATGACATGATATCGGGATGTGATATGCAATGCGTATTCGCTCTGGAAGGTAAATGATAACAGACATCAACTTGGCAAACCAAGTATGCCACTGGAAAGATGAGATGATTTTGGTTGAAATCGATATAAAGATCACGGAATCGGATGCCGGTTTGCAAATGACAAGCAAAACAAGAATGGCACAAATCTGCCATTAACAGCATGATGCCACTTAGCAAGCAACAATTAATTAAGCTACTGCACAAACGTATCAACAAAGTACATGGCGAGATCTACAAGATGCTCGACAAAGATGAGCACTGAGCACGGCTATTCACATCATAACAGGTTCAAACAAGCATGGCAAAAGTGCACAAAATATCAGGCTGGGCATGGCAAAAACAGCATCAGGTTGCAAAGTTCAGAGCAGCAAAACTACATGCTACAGGACCTTAAAATAGCAAAACATGGCATGGCATGAATCTACTCAAAGCATAGATCAAAAGTCCCTTACTGACCATAAGCCAAAAGGATTAGAAAATATAGTAACACCCATGTCAATATGAAATTCGTTAACAGATTCAACAACATGGCATGTCAAAAACTGATAACAGTAGGCATGTTTACAAGCTCAATGCACTCACTACAGAGCCTTAAATGATAAACTAAGCATACATACATCAAAAGACATGGCATAGAAGACCATGGCAAGAACAATAACATAGCATATATGGATCAACCACAACAACCTTGGCAAAATTGAATAACATGTAAACAATCTGCCAGGAAACATTTGATAGCAAAAGTGGGCTCGATTGACTCAAGCTATGGCACTCCATAATTGCAAACAAAGGCATGGATGGATGAGCAAGACATGCTTTGCAAAACATCCTTACTGAAGTATCTCAAAATATATGGATCTCTCGGTAGCATCAAGTTAACATGGCATCAAAATCTGCTAAAACAGGGCTGAAATCAGCAACATCAGGACACCTACCATGCTTGTGCTAGTCACCAATAGATCACAAAAATACATGGCATATACCCCTGGAAAGATGGCATGGCATATTTAAAACAATGTAGGACTCAAATTCATAGGATGCACACATTAATCATAAAAATAACAAAAGTGCAAGTTCTGTTAAAAACAGAAACTAACATCACATAGCACTCTTCAACAGCATTTCGGGCATCAAGATGAGCTCAAATGAAAATGATGCAATGAGATGAAATGACCTACTCTTGGGAACATTTTGACATATTACCGCAAAAATGGATCTACAGATGCAAAGATATAACGTTGAAAAGGACACAAAATAAATGATATAAAAGACTTGGGAAAAAAAATGGAGAGGAAGGGAAAGTCAGCAGGGGGGGACCGAGGCGGATCGGGCCCGGCGGATCGGCGCAATCTGTGATGGGAGGAGGAAGGGGGGGGCGGCCGGGCCAAGGCCCAAGAAGGGCCCAGCCGACCTGGGGTGGCAGGGGGCCTTTGGGGCGGGAAACAGGGGCCGCTGGGCGGGCCTTGAGGCCGCGGGGAGGGGCCTCGGCGGGCCGGGCCGGGGCCGGCTCTTGGGCCCTTCCCCTTGGGAGCCAGCGTGTGGGGCGCCCTGGCGGCTGGCAGCCCAGTTGGGGGCAAGGCGCGTCAGTCAATCGGACCGTCCGGCGGGGAAATTCTAGGGTTTGGGGAGGATGATCAGGGATTGGAAGGGGAGGTGCTTAAATAGGCATAGAGGCTAGGAGAGTCAAATGAGGTGTAGTTTTCGCCCACGATCGTGATCGAACGGGGAATGGAATACTTAGATGGGTTATTGGGCTGTTTTGAAGGGTGTTGGGCTGCAACTCAAAAGGCATTTGAAGTCGGTTAACCGTTAGTACCAAGAGCTCAAATGACCGAAACTTGACGGTGGTCTTGGGTGGTATACCAACCACTAGACAAACCTCGGTCCATTTCGAAGGTTTAATACCCACGAAAAAAGCGTAAAAGGACCGGGGAGATAAGTGCGGATTCAAAAGCGGACACGGGAAAAATGCCGGAATCATGGGGCGAACACTATGCAAACGATGCAATGATGACATGATATAAAATGCAACATGGACAAAATGCAAAAGAAAAAACCCAACCATGGAGGAATATCATTCACAATCGAAAATGGCAAAGTTGGAGTTACAAATATGAAAGTTACTTGGGTGTTACAACCTCCACCACTACAAAGGATCTCGTCCGAGATCTAGGTGAAAGAACTCCGGATATTGGGGGAGGTGATCCTCGCCCGGTAGCTTCCGGTGGAATGGTGTGACCACTTCACTTTCGAATTTGATTGACTTCTGCGAGTCTTGCTGGTTTCTTCAAGAATAACAGGGGTGCTCATGATAAGAGATCTTCTTGAAGGTCAATCTCTTGAAGTTGATAGTGCGTTAGGAGTCTTGAAGCACTTGGGCTGTGACCGTGAAACAATGTCGTTTGCAAAGTTGGATGGAAGCTCAAGTTGATAGGCGAGATGCCTCTTTTAATGATCTTGAAAGGACCCCGTATCTAGGTGCAAGCTTCCCTTTGATCAAGCGGGTGCCTTTCATTGGAGGGGCGAGGTAGACATGGTCTCGATTTCAAAAGCCAAACGGTGCTTATCATCATAATAGCTCTTGGGTAACGGGCTTTGAGATTCTCACGAATGACTTGGCAATTTCTTATCGGTCAAGTCATTGCCAAAATTGGCGTTCCTTCTCGACCAATTGAGAGAGCGGCTCTTTAATAGAAATTTCGAATGGGGCCTTGCCGAACTCCGGAAGCTATTGTTGTAGAGAACTTCGGCATAAGGAAGGCAATCTTCCCCTTCATACGAAAGAAATGACACAAGCCACAGGCATATCTTCAAGGATTTGATTTACTTCAACTTGGCCACTTGTTTGAGGATGGAAACTGTCTTTGAACGAATGTTGGTGCCCATGGCCTTTAAAAAGAATCCCGAACTTGGAGGTAAAGATGCTGCCAGGAAGAGATCACTTGGGAATGCCGTGCAAGGAGACAATCCGAGGTGTAAGCTCCCAAGCGAGCTCTGTGATGGATTCTTTGATAGGAAGAAAATGAGCCACTTTGTAAGCTTGTCAATGAAACCGAAGATAGCATCATTTCCGCTTGGACTTTGGAAAACCAGTCCGAAATCCATTTCAATATGATCAAACTTCCATTGGAATAGCAAGAGGTTGAAGGAGACCGCTGGTCTTTGGTGTTACCTTTCACTCTTCTGCGGACATCACACTCATTCACGAATTGAGCAATTTCTCGCTTCATTCAGGTCCACCAATATTTTGCTTGAGGTCATGGTACATCTTGTACTTCGGGATGAATGGATAGAAGCGAATTGTGAGCCTCGTTCATAATGACTTTCCAGATCCCCAGGAACCACAATCCGGTCCTCAAAGAAAAAATGTCTTTGTCATCAGCGTGGGCACTTTACTTGGAAATGCCCTTTCGATACCACGTTTACCTTTTCCATTATCAAGTTGAGCCTCACGAATCTGATCTTCCAAAGTAGGAAGACTATGAGGTTGGCAAAGCCGAGGAACAACGAAGATTCAGCTTGGGAAAGATTCACGAGATCCTGAAAAGGCGAGGTTAGGTTTATAAAAGCTTTGGGAAATATGCCTAGAGGCAATAATAAAGTTATTATTTATTTCCTTATATCATGATGAATGTTTATTATTCATGCTAGAATTGTATTAACGGAAACATAATACATTGTGAATACATAGAAACAGATAGTCACTAGTATGCCTCTCTTGGACTAGCTCATTAATCGAAGATGGTTATGTTTCCTAACCATAGACATGTGTTGTCATTTGATTAATGGGATCACATCTTGGAGAATGATGTGATTGACATGACCCATTTCATTAACAGCACTTGATCGTTTAGTATGTTAATGCTTTCTTCAGACCCATACATTTCCTTAACTATGAGATTATGCAACTCCGTTTAGGAACACTTTGGTACTACCAAGCGTCTAAATGGGGTGATTATAAAGAATACTCGGTGTCTCCAAAAGGTACTTGTTGGGTTGGCGTATTTGAGATTAGGTTTTGTCCTCCGATTTGGAGAGGTATCTCTAGGCCTTTCGGTAATAACATCACATAAGCCTTGCAAACATTGCAACTAAAGAGTTAGTTGTGAGATGATGTATTAGGGCAGTAAAGAGACTTTCATGCGTTAAACTAGGTATTGGATACCCGGGATGAATCTCGGAAAGTAACAGATGACAAAGGAACACTATTTGTTTCGGTTTGACCGATAAAGATCTTAGTAGAATATTAGGAACCAATATGGCATCCGGTTCCGCTTTGGTTATTGACGAGAATAGTTCTAGGTCATGTCTACATAGTTCTCGAACCGGGTCCTTAGCAAGGTTTCAATGGCGGTTATTATGAGTTTATGTATTTTGATGTGAAGGAGGAGTCCGGATGTGATCACGGACATGCGGAGTCTCGAAATGGTGAGACATAAAATTGATATATTGGATGGTTATATTGGACACGGAAAGGTTAAGTTTCGGGCCGGGTCTTGGGAGGGTTCGGAACCCGGGAAGTTATGGGCCTTATTGGGCCAAGGGAGGGGCTGCACCGGAGGTGGTGGCCCCCCCCATAGTCAATTGGACTGGAGGCGCCCCCCTCCCCTCTCCCTCTTTCCTTCCCCTTCCCTCTTCCTAGTAGGACTAGGAAGGGAGTTCTCCTACTAGGAGGACTCCCCCCTCCAAGTCGCCCAAGGGCTGGCAGCCCTCCCCTTGCTCCTTTATTCCAAGGGGGGCCCCTAGGAACACAAGTTGATCTTCGTGATCGTTCCTTGGCCGTGTCGGTGCCCCCCCACCATATTCCACCTCGGTCATATTGTGGCGGTGCTTAGGCGAAGCCTGCGTGATAGAACATCAAGATCGTCCTGCCGTCGTCTTGTGGAACTCCTTCCCGGCCTTTCTGGATGGGCCGGGGATCGTCATCGGCTGAGCGGTGCCAAGAACTTGGAGGTGCAATGCGGTGCTTGGATCGGTCGGATCGTGAAGGCGTCGACTACATCAAAGGTTTATCGCTTCCTTTGGTCTCATGCGGGGCGGACCTCTCCCTCGTTTACCATCACCATGGCTTGCGTGCGTGGGAAAATTTTTGAAATTACTCGTTACCCAACGGTGGTATCGAGCCTGGTTTTATCGTTGATGTCATATGCAGTAGAACACAAGTGAGTTGGGGCGATACAAGTCAATACCTACCCTGTCATACTTTGGTTCGCGGTTTTTGAGATAAGCGGCCCGGACCGACATTCAGCGTCGCTTTTGCGAGACTGGTTTCACCGCTATGAGCCTTTCGTTGCTTAAAAGGTTGGGGGTGTCTCTCTCACTTTATTGAAAAGTGTGGCTCGCCGGTCCTTAGAAGGTTAAAGCGGTCTTTGTGAAATATCGTTGTGTTTTGATGGTAGGTAAACGGTTCTTGCTCGCCCGTAGCAGCCGTAAAACTTGCAACAACAAAGTAGAGGGCGTCTAACTTGTTTAGGGCATGTTGTGATGTGATATGGTCAAGGCGTGATGCTATATTTTATTGTTGAGATGATCATGTTTTTAACGAGTTATCGGCGGCAGAACCATAGGTTTTCGCTTTATTGTATGAAATGCAAGCGCCATAATTGCTTTACTTTATCACTAATGCGATAATGTAAAGCAATAGTTGGCGAGGCGACAACGATCTCGATGGAGATCAAGGTGTCGGCGGTGGCGATGGTGATCATGGGGTGCTTTGGAGATGGAATCACAAGCACAAGATGATGATGGCCATATCATATCACTTATATTGATTGCATGTGATGTTTATCCTTTATGCATCTTATCTTGCTTTGATTGGCGGTAGCAAAAGATGATCTCTCCTAAAAAATTATCAAGTAGTGTTCTCCCGGTATGCACCGTTGCCAAAGTTAAATGGTGGAGAACCCGTGATGATGGTTGATAAGCCTCGTCCATCTACAGGGGTGCAAGCCATTTTGCACCGAATACTCGGTTATACTTGCCAGGCCTAGCATATCAGATTGGCCTCGGAACACGGAGACCGAAAGGTGAATGTGAATCATATAGCAGATATGATCAACATAAGATTTCACCATTGAAAACTACTCCATCTCACGTGATGATCGGTTATGGTTTAGTTGATTTGGATCACGTGATCACTTGATAACTAGAGATTCATCTAAGTGGGGTTCTTTAGTAATATGATTAATTGAACTTAAATTTATCATGAACTTAGTACTGAATATTTTGCTATTTCTTTGTAGATAGATGCTGTTTTGTTGTTGTTAATTTTAATGGTTCCTTGAAAGCAAAGTTGAAAGATGATGGTAGCAATTACGGATTGGTCTAAGAGATAATCCTCATTGCTTTGGGGAAGAATTATGTTTAATGCACGCTAGGTGGGACCTATTGGGGCGGTCGGGCGTTATGAGCGTTTGGCTAGCTCAATATGATGACTACTTGATAGTTTAGTGCACCTTAGGGCTTAAATCGGGACTTCAAAGGCGTTTTGAGCGTCATGGACCATATGAGATGTTCAGGAATTGAAGTTAATATTTCAAAAAATACCGAGTTGGAGATATGAAGTCTCCAACAAGTTCTATAGCTAAAGATGGAGAAATGCTCAACTAGTGAGCATGTGCTCAGATTGCAGTACTTCAATCTTGAATCAAGTGGGAGTTAATCTTCCGGATAAGATAGTGATTGAAGAATTCTCTAGTCACCATCACTAAAGTTACTAGAACTTTGATGAACTATAATATCAAGGGATGGCGAAAACAATTCCCAAGCTCTTGGGATGCTAAAATCCGAAGGTAGAAATCAAGAAAAACATCAAGTGTTGATGGTTGACAAGACCACTAGTCTCAAGGAAAGGGCAAAGGGGAAGGGAACTTGAAGAGCGGCAACAAGTTCTGCTGGTGAAAAGCCCAAATCTGGATCTAAGCACGAGACTAAGTGCTTTTGCTACAATGGAACTGGTCCGGCGGAACTACCCCAAGTATTTGGCGGATAAGAAGGATGGCAAAGTGAACAAAGGTATATTTGATATACAAATTATTGATTGTATTTTACTAGTGTTATAAATTATTTTTGGTTCGGTTGCTAGAGTAGTAACTAAACAGGGTTGAGAATAAGCAGAGACTAGTTGAAGGGAAGTGGATGAGTGTTGGAAGTAGTTCCAAGATTGATATGATCATCATCCTTTCTTATACTTTATTAGTGGAACCTAAATAAGTGTTATTTGGTGTTGAGCATAAATATGATTTGATCATGTTTATTGCAATTATTATTCATTTAAGTAAGAGAATAAATTGTTGTTTTTAATGAATAAAACCTTATAGGTTAACACCCAATGAAAATGTTCATTGGATCTCGATCATAGTGATACACATATTCATAATATTGAAACCAAAAGATGCAAAGTTAATAATGATAGTGCAACTTATTTGGATTTGGTTTAATCATATTGGTGTAAAGCGCATGAAGAAAACTCCATCTTGATGGACTTTTGGAATCCTTGATTATGAATCATTTGATGCTTGAACCGTGCCTTTTGGGCAAGATGACTAAAACTCCGTTCTCGGAACAATGGAACAACCTGACTTATTGGAAATAATACATACCGATGTATGCGATCCAATGAAAGTTGATGGCAAATATCGTTATTTTGCCTTCACAAGATGATTTGAGTAGATATGGGTATATCTACTTGATGAAACATAAGTTGAAATAGTTGAAAGGTTCAAAAATTTCAAGTGAAGTGGAAAATCATGAAAAGAAAATAAATTTCTGGATCATCGTGGAGATGAATATTTGATTCTGGTTTGGTCTTCAATGAAAACAATGTGGAATAGTTTCACAGCTCCCATCCAAACACCACAACATTATGGTGTGTCGAGCGTAACCGTACTTTATTTTGATATTGCGATCTATGATGTATCTTACCGATTTACCACTTCGTTTTGGGGTTATGCATTAAAGAAGTGCATTCCGTTTAATAGGGCACCATCTAAATCCGTTGAGATGACACCGTATGAACTATGGTTTAGCGATAAACCTAAGTTCGTTTCTTAAAGTTTGGAGTTGTGATGCTTATGTGAAAAAGTTTTCACGATAAGCTCGAACCCTCGAATCGTCTTCATAGAATACCCAAAGGTAACTATTAATTCTATCACAGATCCGAAAGCAAATATTTGTTGCTAAGATGGATCCTTTCTAGAAGAAGTTTCTCTCGAAAAAAGTGAGTGGGAGAAAGTAGAACTTGATGATAATTGTACCTTCTCCCTTATTGGAAAGTAGTTCATCCGGAATCAGTTCGGTGATTCCTAACCAATTAGTGAGGAAGTTAATGATGATGATCATGAAACAGATCAAGTTGCTACCAAACCTCGTGGGTCTTCGAGTAAGATCCCCAGTGTCGGTAATCCTATTCTAGAAGTCATGTTACTAGACCATGATGAACCTCGAACTATGAAAGCGATGATGAGCCCGATTCATGAAATGGTTTGAGACCATGAAATTGAGATGGGATCCATATATGAGAACAAAGTGTGGACTTTGATGGGTTGCCGATGATGGCAAGCCATATTATATAAATGGATCTTCAAGAGGAAGAGATCTGATAGTAGTATTACTATCTACAAACTACTTATGGAAAGGTTTTCGACAAGTTCAAGGTGTTGACTCAATGAGATTTACTCAAGCTTGGCGATGCTTATTCTGTCCGAATCATGTTGTCATACATTTATGAAATCTGGCAAATGGATGTCAAAATACATTCTTTAATGGATTTATTAAAGAAGAGTTGTATATGATGCAACCAAAGGTTTTGTCAATCCTAAAGGCTAACAAAATGTGCAAGCTCCGCGATCCATCTATGGTGGTGCAAGCATCTCGGAGTTGGAATAAGCGCTTTGATAGTGTGATCAAAGCATATAGTTTTTCTGAGACTTGCGGTGAAGCCTGTATTTACAAGAAAGTGAGTGGGAGCACTACAACATTTGATAAGTATATGTGAATGACATATTGTAGATCGGAAATAATGTAGAATTATACCAAAGCATAAAAGTGTTTCAAAGGGTTTTTCAAAGAAAGACCTCGGTGAAGCTGCTTACATATTGAGCATTAAGATCTATAGAGATAGATCAAGGCGGCGATAAGTTTTTCAATGAGTACATACCTTGACAAGATTTTGAAGTAGTTCAAAATGGAGCGATCAAAAAGAGTTCTTGCTGTGTTACAAAGGTGTGAAATTGAGTAAGACTCAAAACCCGCCAGGCGGAAGATAGAAAGAAAGAAAGTCATTCCCTATGCCTTGGCCATAGGTTCTATAAAGTATGCCATCTTGTACCGATCTATTTATACCCTCCTTGAGTTTGGCAAGGGGTACAATAGTGATCTAGGAATAGATCCGGGTCAAAATTATCCTTTGGAATAAGGATATGTTTCTCGATTATGGAAGTGATAAAGGTTAAGTTAAAGGGTTACGTCGATGCAAGTTTTGACACCGATCTGGATGACTTTAAGTCTCGATCTAGATACATATTGATAATGGGAGCAATTAGCTAGAGTAGCTCCGTGCGAGCATTGTTGACATAGAGATTTGCAAAATACATACGGATCTGAATGTGGCGGACCCGTTGACTAAGATTCTCTCACAAAGCAAAACATGATCACACCTTAGTACTCTTTGGGTGTTAATCACATAGCGATGTGAACTAGATTACTGAATCTAGTAAACCCTTTGGGTCTCGGTCACATGGGGTGAACTATGGGTGTTAACCCATATAGATGTGAACTATTGATGTTAAATCACATGGCGATGTGAACTAGATTATTGACTCTAGTGCAAGTGGGAGGCTGAAAAATATGCCTAGAGGCAATAATAAAGTTATTATTTATTTCCTTATATCATGATGAATGTTTATTATTCATGCTAGAATTGTATTAAAAACATAATACATGTGTGAATACATAGACAAGCAGATATCACTAGTATGCCCTCTTGGACTAGCTCATTAATCAAGATGGTTATGTTTCTAACCATAGACATGTGTTGTCATTTGATTAATGGGATCACATCATTAGGAGAATGATGTGATTGTGCCCATTTCATTACAGCACTTGATCGTTTAGTATGTTAATGCTTTCTTCATGACCCATACATGTTCCTTAACTTAGATTATGCAACTCCGTTTGGAGGAACACTTTGGGACTACCAAGCGTCTGGCTTGGGTGATTATAAAGTACTACGGTGTCTCCAAAGGTACTTGTTGGGTTGGCGTATTTGGATTAGGTTTTGTCACTCCGATTAGGGAAGGTATCTCTAGGCCTTCTCGGTAATAACATCACATAAGCCCAAGCATTGCAACTAAAGAGTTAGTTGTGAGATGATGTATTACGGGCGAGTAAAAGACTTTCGGGAGATTAAACTAGGTATTGGATCCCGATCGAATCTCGGAAAATAACTACCGATGACAAAGGGAACAGCTTATGTTGTTATGCGGTTTAAGATAAAGATCTTGTAGAATATGTAGGAACCAATATGAGCATCCAGGTTCCGCTATTGGTTATTGAGAGAATAGTTCTAGGTCATGTCTACATAGTTCTCGAACCGAGGGTCCGCCAAGGTTTCAATGCGGTTTTATGAGTTTATTATTTTGATGTAGAAGGTTAGTCCCGGATGTGATCACGGACATGCGAGAGTTCGAAATGGTGAGACATAAAATTGATATATTGGATGGTTATATTGGACGGAAAGGTTGGAAGTTTGGAGAAAACCCAGTGGGAGGGTTGGAAGGAAGTTATGGGCCTTATTGGGCCAAGAGGGAGAGAGGGCTGCACCGGGTGGTGCCCCCTCCATAGTCGTTGGACTGGGAGGCGCAGCCCCCCCCTCCCTCCCTCTTTCCTTCCCCTTCCCTCTTCCTAGTAGGACTAGGAAAGAGTCCTACTCCTAAGGGAGGACTCCCCCCTCCTGGTCGCCCGGGCTGGCAGCCCCCCCTTGCTCCTTTATATCAGGGGGGGCACCCTGGACACACAAGTTGATCTTCGTGATCGTTCCTTGGCCGTGTCGGTGCCCCCCCACCATATTCCACCTCGGTCATATTGTGGTGCTTGGCGAAGCCTGCGGCAGTGGAACATCAAGATCGTCCTGCCCGTCGTCTTGTGGAACTCCTTCCCGCTTTCTGGATGGGCGGGGATCGTCATCAGCTGAGCGTGTGCCAAGAACTGGGGTGCGAATGCGGTGCTTGGATCGGTCGGATCGTGAAGGCGTCGACTACATCACAGCGTTAAATGCGCTTCCGCTTTCGGTCTCCAAGTGCGTGGGGGACCTCTCCCTCGTTGCTATGCCATCACCATGGTCTTGCGTGATGTAGAAATTTTTAAATTACTCGTTACCCAACACTTTCCTGCTCAAAGCATCGCAATGTTGGCCTTGCGGTATATT
>JAHIAM010020781.1:0-13568 GCA_021605205.1 Aegilops longissima
TTTAGTGATCCAAGATCACATTGAGTCTATAGGAAAAGCCAATACTATCAAGGAGGGATGAGGTGTTGCTTAATGAGCCTCTTGCTTCAAGTGCTTAGTGATATGCTCCAAATACCCTCAACTACTTTCCCACTTCACACATATGTCCTAAAACCTAAAGTCAAACTCAGCCCCACTAATTCTTCCTATCCGCGCCACCGAGTTTGGATGTCTTAGCCACTGCCACAAACCCTTGGCAAATCGGTCTCACTGATAGGGATCTCGGTCTCACCGAGATGGGATTGTAATCTCTATGTATGTCCATTATCAAAATCGGTCTCACCGAAGTTTGAGCAATCGGTACTACCGAGATTACAATGCAAACTTTCTGGTTGACTCATTATCAAAATCGGTCCCACCGAAGTTTGAGTAATCGGTCCAACCGAGTTTGCTGACCAACTCTCTGGTTAGCTAATTACCAAAATCGGTCTCACCGAGTTTGTGTAATCGGTCTCACCAAGATTACGTTATGCCCTAACCCTAACCATATCGGTCCTACCGAGATGCAAGTCAGTCCCACCGAAAACCCGCGAGATCAAGACTATTTAAGCTTAAAGGTAGGACAGGGTAGTGAGGTGGAGCTGCAGCAAGCGACTAGCATATATGGTGGCTAACATACGCAAAAGAGAGCGAGAAGAGGAGGCAAAGCACGGTCGAACAACTATGATCAAGAAGTGATCCTAGAACAACCTACGTCAAGCATAACTCCAACACCGTGTTCACTTCCCGGACTCCGCCGAGAAGAGACCATCACGGTTACACACGCGTTTGGTGCATTTTAATTAAGATCCACTTCAGGTTTTCTACAACCGGACATTAACAAATTCCCATCTGCCACATAACCGCGGGCATGGCTTTCGAAAGTTCAAACCCTGCAGGGGTGTCCCAACTTAGCCCATGATAAGCTCTCACGATCAACGAAGGATATTCCTTCTCCCCGGGAAGACCCGATCAGTCTCGGAATCCCGGCTACAAGACATTTCGACAGCAATAAAACAAGACCAGCAAAGCCGCCCGATGTGCCGACAAATCCCGATAGGAGTCGCACGTACCTCGTTCTCAGGGCAACAACGGATGAGACTAGCTACGAGTAAAACCAACCCTCGAGTTGCCTCAAGGTGGCCCCGCAGGCAGCTCGGTTCGGACCAACACTCGAAGGAGCACTGGCCCGGGGGGGCTAAAATAAAGATGACCCTCGGGCTCCGGAAACCCAAGGGAAAAAGGGCATAGGTGAGGCAAATGGTAAAACCAATGTTGGGCCTTGCTGGAAAAGTCTTATTCAAAGCGAACTGTCAAGGGGGTCCCATAAATCACCCGACCGCGTTAGGGACGCAAAAATCCGGGAACATAACACCGATATGACGGAAACTAGGGCGGCAAGAGTGGAACAAAACACCAGGCATAAGGCCGAGCCTTCCACCCTTTACCAAGTGTATAGATGCATTAATAATATAAGATATATTGTGATATCCCAACAAGTAAACATGTTCCAACAAGGAACAACATCTCCATGTTCCAACAAGGAACAAACTTCATCTTCACCTGCAACTAACAACGCTATAAGAGGGCTGAGCAAAGCGGTAACATAGCCAAACAACGGTTTGCTAGGAAAGGATGGTTAGGGCTTGACATGGCAATATGGGAGGCATGATAAGCAAGTGGTAGGCATCGTAGCATAGGCATAGCAAAAGAGCGAGCATCTAGCAAGCAAAGATAGAAGTGATTTCGAGGGTATGGTCATCTTGCCTGAAATCCCGCAAGGAAGAAGAACGAATCCATGAAGAAGACAAACGGACGAAGTCGAATGAATCCTCACAACTCCGGAACGAAAACCGAAGCTAACGAGAGAACCAAACCGGAAAGAAGCAAACAACATAGTAAACACACAATCATAAACAAGGCATGATGCACAAACAAGTATGATGCATGACCGGTTTAAATAGCATGGCATGGCAACATGCACAAACAACACTACAAGTTAAGTGGAGCTCAATATGCAACGGGTTGCATATTGACAAAACACCACATTGACATATTTAGTTCTCACTCGGTTAGGGAACCAACAATATTAAATGTTGTTAAACATGGCAAGAGGGTGAAGCATATGAAACTAACTATTTAGGCAAGATTAAATGAGGCCGGAAACAACAACAACAATTCCGGAAAAGTCCTCATATGCATATTTCGAATTTGGTACTGATCTGACCTAACGCATATTTTAGAGTTGTTAAACATGCAAAGTAATGCTACCATGTTAATCTATGCATTTTTCTACCCCATTTACATATATAATTTATTTAAACCGAAGCTACGGTTATTAAGTTATGAAATAAATCATTTTAGCATGGCATTTAAGCAAATTAAAGCAAACAACAATTATAAGCATATTAATGTTGTTATCATGATCACGAATGACATGTGCAAGTTTTATGCAATTTTATGAAAACGTTGACAAGAGCATTATGAAGCATTGTGTCACCGTGGTGGAAGAAAGGGTGCCACGGCAACGAATCCAAAATGGTGCCACGGCAACATATCGGTTCCGGTAGCTCACGGAGATGCCGGTGCAAAAGGAAGTGGGCGTGAGCGTGTCAAGCAAGGATGGTGGGGTGCTCCCGGATTCCGGGTTCCCACGGAACGATGGCATGGCAACAAGGAGGAACAAGCGAGTGACAATTCGGACACGGTGCAAACATATCGTGCATCTCATACAACATATGCATTCGATCCACGGCGGTCGTCTCGGGTTATACCTTCGGATCGTGCAAACGGGACGGAAAGCGTTTCGTAGAGGGAAGTAGACGTTCACAGCGTAGTGGAAGTCGTTGTTCACGTTCGATGGTAGCGGTACATCTCGTCATCGGAAGTAGTTGTTCATGTCCCGTGGATGTTCGGGGTCCACGGGGTCTTCGAGGGTCGACGGTAGTGGTACACGTTCGGAGAGGAACTTGATGTTCCCATGTGCTTCACGGTTCGTCGTTGAACTTGACGAAATCCATCCGCAGGTAGCCGTCCGTGGTCGTACTCATGTTGGCGTGCAACACGATGGTCTCGAGGATCGTAGCCGAACTTGGGGGTCCAAAACGTTCATCGGTAGTGGAACTTGGCGGTCTCGACGGTCGTCGTGGTACTTGGCGATATCCGAGACGGTCTTGCGTATCCGAAGGGGTACTGGTAGTTTGTGTAGTCGATCTTAACGGAATCGAATGTCCTCGAGGGTAGTCGTGGTACTTGGTGATTTCGGAGACGGCAGCAGGGTACTGGACGTGTCACGATGTAGTTGTGCGTTTGTTGGAGAGGATCTTGGCGAAATCCACGAAGCCTCCTCGGGCTTCCCTGGTTGCCGAGTCTTGGCAGCAACGAGAGGGGCAACAGGGACGCGTTCTCCACCCCGCTCGAACGAGGCAGAGGCGGGGCAGGGGCTCATCTGGTTCCCGGCCGGGTCCAGGCCGGAGGGACTCCATGGGGCGGCGGCCATGGCGTCGGGCAGGGCTTCCCGAGGCAGGGGCGCCGAGTTGAAGATGCTTGGCGGCGGAGGGAGTACAGGCGCAGGAGCGGCGAGGGTCACCACCTCCGGCAGGGGCTGCAGGAGGAGACACGGGAGGCGGGCGACGGAGCAAGGCGGCACGGCGGCCGGTCTTGGCGCAGGGAGGCGCGCCATGGCGGAGGACGAAGGATCCGGGCAGCGGCCTGGCTCGGGGCTGCTTGGCGGCGAAGGGAGCAAGCAGCAGCGGCCGTGTCCTCGGCGAGGGTTGAGGGCGGCGGCGCAGGAGGCCACTGGGGTCCGGCCTGGTCGCGACGAGGGCGACGGGACATGGGAGGCGGAGGAGGAGGCGCCGAGGAGGAGGCCGAGGGATCGGCGGGGGTTCGGGCTGAGCGATGCGGAGAGAAGGGATCGAGAGGAGGCGAGCGGGAGTGAGGGTAGGTGACGGCGCCGAGGGGAAAACAGAGGGAGAGATTGAGATCGATGGGAGTGAGGTGGAGGTCGGGCTAGGGTTAGGAGGGATTGGTGGGCCTTGGGCCGCGCGCGAGGTTAGGCCGGCCTGGTGGAGGAGAATGGCCAGGGGCCGGCTGGGCTGGCTCCTCTCTTAAAACAGAGAAAAAGAAAAGGAAAGGGAAGAAAAGAAAAAAAAAATTAGAGAAAGAGTTGGGCCTGGGGATTATTTTCCCGAGCTCGCAAAAATGAGCTTGATCCAGGAAAATAAAAGAGGCATGATTGAAAGATTTAAAACTATAACCATTTGAATTTAATTCGAATGGTATGGGCTAGGATTACATTTTTGGAAGAGTCCAAAAATGTTAAGAATTTAGGAGGAGCCTCGAAAAAAAGGTAAGAATAGAAGGCAAAGTTTGGGGACCAAACTTGAAGTAGAAAGGGCATTGGAATTTTGCAAGTGGGTTATGGTGATTCCAAAACAATGGAATATTTTTAATATAGCTCCCTAATATTGGGAGGATATGTTATAAAGAGAAGTCACCATGTGAATCCCTCGATTTAAATGGACCGAAGATCCATACGATTTTATTTAGTTGAGTTTTTTAAAAAATAATGATATGATGGCATGATGAGATGATGCAATGCAAGAGATGACA
This sequence comes from Aegilops longissima, assembly GCA_021605205.1. Lineage (NCBI taxonomy): Eukaryota > Viridiplantae > Streptophyta > Magnoliopsida > Poales > Poaceae > Aegilops > Aegilops longissima. The sequence goes on from JAHIAM010020781.1 coordinate 4,633, forward strand.
TGATGAATGCTCAAACAAAACAAATCACATGGCAAAACTCGAAAACCCTGGAAGGCAACTGAAACTCCGGTCTTGGGGCGTCACAACACTCCACCACTACGAGAGGATCTCGTCCCGAGATCTAGGATGGCACCGGAGAAAAAAACGGAAGAGGAAGAGAGGAGGTAAAACTAAGTTGCTTCTCCGACAAACGAGTGAAACCAAAGAACCTTGAGAGGTTGAACAAAATGAAAGAAAGAAAACAAAGAAGATGAAGAAAGTTGAAAACACTCTGTTAGAAAAGAGGAACAAGGGATACGACGAAAACCAAGAGGTTAAGTGATAAGATAGATATTGAAACCACTCCAGTTAAAACTAGATAGACAAAGAATAAGATTGATAAAATTTGGGCAGCACTCCAGCTAAAAGAAGAAGGAAAACTTGATAAGATAAAAAGAACTTGAAGAGAAGACACCACACTCCGGTTAAATGGATAATGCAAGAAAAAGAACATGATCTTGACAAAAGAAGATGATGGGTCGAAGAGAGCAACATCACAATGCCTCCGGAAACAATGCATGATAGATAGAAAGTTGGAATGAATAGAACGAAGAATGAAACCAACATCTCCCACCATAAATGAATTTGAAAAAGCATCCTTACGAAGTAGGATTGAACGGAGTTGTTTGAAAAACAACAACGATAAGGATAAGCTTGTAGTGGGCTTATGAGAACATCTCGAAATTATGAGGTGAAATTCTGCCACCAACGGAAACACATGATTGGATTTATATCAACAAGGAGACGAGAAACGTATTTCACCGGGAGGACAAATGAAGAACTTAGGTCATTTATAAGCACCATAAATAGCAACAATCCTTAGGGAAAGCTTTAGGTGAAATATAGCCCAAGATAAGTCCAATGAAGAGATTGATGGATTTAAAATACCTCATTCTTGACAACATGTGAATCATGAAACACGAACTCAAATTGTCGAGAATGACATAACACCACCTCAAAAGATAAGGTAGAACGAATTGCACTTCGAAATGCAAGAAGAAGAATGCTTGAACTCCTCAAAACAAAACATGTGTTGAGCACCATGTTCAATTTTTAGTATAGCTTGGCGGATCATAACTCCGAGAGAAATCTTGAAGAACAATTGAAGAATGAAAAGAATCCTTGAGGAAGCACCATGTAGAGCCTCCATGATGAACTCCGATAAACAAAAGGGTGATAGAAAGAAAGAGAAGTTGAAAACACAAGGTGAAGCCTTGCAGTGTTAAGATGAGGCTTTGAAATGATATAACCGAGAAAACTTGGAACTCCGGAAAGAAAGATGAACAAATGAAACCAAGAATTTTGATGAACCTCCGGAATAAGGAATTGAATTTACTCGATGAAACAAGAATAAGAATTACATTATGCTGATCCTTCACCAATTAAATTGATGACAAGCAATGGATTTGTCATACTACTTATTCTCGTAGAAAGGATTAAGATAGATATGGCGCAAACTTGGGTAGGTCTTCAACGAACCACCGGTAGGATTGAAACAACGAATAAATTGATGTGATAACGAAGGAAGAGAACTCTTGAACAAACCACCGTAAGAATTGAAAAAGAACGAAGAAAAAGAACGAATCACCGTAAGGAATTAGAAATGAACGAAGATACTTGAGAGAATTTAGATACATGAGAACGGAGAAATCATGAACTGATTAGAGGATATTTCGACGATGCACCGGTGAGATTTGGAAAACAAGAGTTGAAAGCTGGAATGGATAATTCTGAGATGATGGGCTCCGGAGAATCAAACTGAAAAGACTCCTGAAATGCTCCGGGTGGGTGAAAAGAATTCTCACAATCTAAAACAATTATGAGAGGATGGCAACAAACTAGAACCATGAATCTTGAAGAGAATGGAGCAAGATTAAAGAGAAACTCATCTTCGGTCTTCAAAATTCGAGAATGACGACGAGAAACATCACCATGAATTGTTGAAGCACTCCGGAATGAAAATTAGAAAGGTTGAACCAACGATGAAGATAATTTGAAAGATCTTGGAGAAAGACATATGACTGATGACAATTCATTCTTACGTCAAGCTTCGAAAAGAATTTGGGAATAGCTCCGGGAAAATAAAAGAGTCAGGTAAGATCCTGGAAAAAGACCTGTGGGTTAGGGCCCACTCAAAAGAACCACCGTTGAACAATTGTTTGAAATAGATATTGCACCGGTAGAATTAAATGGCTTGAATGAGATAGCATCCTCAAAAGAACTTGAGTGAATTGAGAATGGAAACTAGAATCTTCTGAGATATCTTCAACACTCCGGAACAATTGAATAGCGAGAAATGGATGATTAAGAGGTGCACCGGCATGAGAAAACATTTGAAACGATGAAAAGAATACGATCAACACTGAAAACTTGACTTAAATCCACCGGAGAAGAAAATTAGAATGGAACAATGATAAGGTTAAAGCTTCCTTAGCGTCTTCATGAGAAATCACCGGATAAAACATTAAAGGAAAAGAATGAAGAAACTTCACTCAATAAAATGGATACTTGATTAAGAAATCTGAGTCCTTGAAGAAAAAGGGTGGAGGGCGGGAAAACAAAGGCAACTTGGGCCGGATGAAACGAACACCGTTGAGAAAAGCTTAGAATTGATCTTGCGAATGTTGGAATGATCGGATCCACTTGAAGAGAAGCACGCCGGTTGAGAAAAGAATTGACATGACAAGCTCAGTGATCAAGAAGGATTAGTATTCACATAGCAATATGAGAACACCATTTAGGAAAGGTATGGAATCAACACTTGGCATTGAAGCAACTCGAATACCACAAAACGGAACAAAAAACAAACAAAGGATTTGGCTTGCAGAATAAGCCGGAACAAATACATATGATAGAGATTTACCCAATCCCATATCATGCATCTGTCGGAAAGATATTCTAGGAGCTACTTGAATTCCCACCTATAAACTCCCGAAACTTTCTGGTTATGCAATCTGGTGTTGGGGATACAGGGAACACAAAATATATCACCCAAACTAACAATACCTAGATCCAGCTGTATCCATCCTTCAACACATAGCCAAGAAATCCTCGGAAATCGTGTACCTCGACCTTCGAAAAACATCCGTTATACAAGTCATGGCAATACTCCCTTTTCGCCACAAGATGGGCTATCGGGGTTATCTCACCAACAACGCACAAAAGAGATTTCGATGTCGGTAAAACTCAGGTATTCCAGAACTGCAACGATAAAATTGTGACGACAACACCTCGGAGCTCAACTCCCCGGGACACTGCCACAACCCCTAAATGTCAGGAGGCACCAAGAACAATGTTCTCGTCACAAAACCATCGGAACGATTCCAAGATACCCACGTGATCCTAAAAAAATTTTAGTGAAATTTGAGGAGAGAAAAGTCAAAACTCTACGTCAGGATACCTCACCAGAGCGACGAAGGGACTGAGGAGTAAAAAGAATCCTACTCTCCGATATATATAATCCTAAGACTCAAAACATTTTCCGTTCTAGACTCAACAACGCCAGCAAACAAACAAGTAGGGGGCTCCTAAGTCGGGGAAGGCTCTGATTACCAACTTATAACGCCCTCGATGCGGCTATATCTCCCACGTGTCGAAGCACGACTTAGAGGCATAACCGCATTGAAAGCAATGTCGCAAGTGAGGTAATCTTCACACAACCCATGTAATACATAAGGGAAAGAGATACATAGTTGGCTTACAATCGCCACTTCACACAATACATGAGTAAAACATTACATCATACAGGTACAATCAAGGTCCGACTACGGAACCAAAATAAAAGAAGACTACCCCAAATGCTACACAGATCCCCGATCGTCCCAACTGGGCTCCACTACTGATCAACTGAAACAAAACAACATAATGAACAAGATCTTCATCGAGCTTCTCCTTGAGCTCGGATGCATCACCTGCACGATTTCATCGGCACCTGCAAACTGGTTTGGAAGTATCTGTGAGTCACGGGGACTCAGCAATCTCACACCCGCGAGATCAAGACTATTTAAGCTTAAAGGTAGGACAGGGTAGTGAGGTGGAGCTGCAGCAAGCGACTAGCATATATGGTGGCTAACATACGCAAAAGAGAGCGAGAAGAGGAGGCAAAGCACGGTCGAACAACTATGATCAAGAAGTGATCCTAGAACAACCTACGTCAAGCATAACTCCAACACCGTGTTCACTTCCCGGACTCCGCCGAGAAGAGACCATCACGGTTACACACGCGTTTGGTGCATTTTAATTAAGATCCACTTCAGGTTTTCTACAACCGGACATTAACAAATTCCCATCTGCCACATAACCGCGGGCATGGCTTTCGAAAGTTCAAACCCTGCAGGGGTGTCCCAACTTAGCCCATGATAAGCTCTCACGATCAACGAAGGATATTCCTTCTCCCCGGGAAGACCCGATCAGTCTCGGAATCCCGGCTACAAGACATTTCGACAGCAATAAAACAAGACCAGCAAAGCCGCCCGATGTGCCGACAAATCCCGATAGGAGTCGACGTACCTCGTTCTCGTGGCAACAACGGATGAGACTAGCTACGAGTAAAACCAACCTCGAGTTGCCTCAAGGTGGCCCAAGCAGCAGCTCGGTTCGACCAACACTCGAAGGAGCACCGCCCGGGGCTAAAATAAAGATGACCCTCGGGCTCCGAAACCCAAGGGAAAAAGGGCATAGGTGAGGCAAATGGTAAAACCAATGTTGGGCCTTGCTGGAAAAGTCTTATTCAAAGCGAACTGTCAAGGGGGTCCCATAAATCACCCGACCGCGTTAGGGACGCAAAAATCCGGGAACATAACACCGATATGACGGAAACTAGGGCGGCAAGAGTGGAACAAAACACCAGGCATAAGGCCGAGCCTTCCACCCTTTACCAAGTGTATAGATGCATTAATAATATAAGATATATTGTGATATCCCAACAAGTAAACATGTTCCAACAAGGAACAACATCTCCATGTTCCAACAAGGAACAAACTTCATCTTCACCTGCAACTAACAACGCTATAAGAGGGGCTGAGCAAAGCGGTAACATAGCCAAACAACGGTTTGCTAGGAAAGGATGGTTAGGGGCTTGACATGGCAATATGGGAGGCATGATAAGCAAGTGGTAGGCATCGTAGCATAGGCATAGCAAAAGAGCGAGCATCTAGCAAGCAAAGATAGAAGTGATTTCGAGGGTATGGTCATCTTGCCTGAAATCCCGCAAGGAAGAAGAACGAATCCATGAAGAAGACAAACGGACGAAGTCGAATGAATCCTCACAACTCCGGAACGAAACCGAAGCTAACGAGAGAACCAAACCGGAAAGAAGCAAACAACATAGTAAACACACAATCATAAACAAGGCATGATGCACAAACAAGTATGATGCATGACCGGTTTAAATAGCATGGCATGGCACCATGCACAAACAACACTACAAGTTAAGTGGAGCTCAATATGCAACGGGTTGCATATTGACAAAACACCACATTGACATATTTAGTTCTCACTCGGTTAGGGAACCAACAATATTAAATGTTGTTAAACATGGCAAGAGGGTGAAGCATATGAAGCTAACTATTTAGGCAAGATTAAATGAGGCCGGAAACAACAACAACAATTCCGGAAAAGTCCTCATATGCATATTTCGAATTTGGTACTGATCTGACCTAACGCATATTTTAGAGTTGTTAAACATGCAAAGTAATGCTACCATGTTAATCTATGCATTTTTCTACCCCATTTACATATATAATTTATTTAAATCCGAGCTACGGTTATTAAGTTATGAAATAAATCATTTTAGCATGGCATTTAAGCAAATTAAAGCAAACAACAATTATAAGCATATTAATGTTGTTATCATGATGCGAATGACATGTGCAAGTTTTATGCAATTTTTATGAAAACGTTGACAAGAGCATTATGAAGCATTGTGTCACCGTGGTGGAAGAAAGGGGTGCCACGGCAACGAATCCGAAAATGGTGCCACGGCAACATATCGGTTCCGGTAGCTCACGGAGATGCCGGTGCAAAAGGAAGTGGGTGTGAGCGTGTCAAGCAAGGATGGTGGGGTGCTCCCGGATTCCGGGTTCCCACGGAACGATGGCATGGCAACAAGGAGGAACAAGCGAGTGACAATTCGGACACGGTGCAAACATATCGTGCATCTCATACAACATATGCATTCGATCCACGGCGGTCGTCTCGGGTTATACCTTCGGATCGTGCAAACGGGACGGAAAGCGTTTCGTAGAGGGAAGTAGACGTTCACGGCGTAGTGGAAGTCGTTGTTCACGTTCGATGGTAGCGGTACATCTCGTCATCGGAAGTAGTTGTTCATGTCCCGTGGATGTTCGGGGTCCACGGGGTCTTCGAGGGTCGACGGTAGTGGTACACGCTCGAGAGGAACTTGATGTTCCCATGTGCTTCACGGGTCGCCGCTGAACTTGACGAAATCCATCCGCAGGTAGCCGTCCGTGGTCGTACTCATGTTGGCGTGCAACACGATGGTCTCGAGGATCGTAGCCGAACTTGGGGGTCCAAAACGTTCATCGGTAGTGGAACTTGGCGGTCTCGACGGTCGTCGTGGTACTTGGCGATATCCGAGATGGTCTTGCGTATCCGAAGGGGTACTGGTAGTTTGTGTAGTCGATCTTAACGGAACCGAATGTCCTCGAGGGTAGTCGTGGTACTTGGCGATTTCGGAGACGGCAGCAGGGTACTGGACGTGTCACGATGTAGTTGTGCGTTTGTTGGAGAGGATCTTGGCGAAATCCACGAAGCGTCCTCGGGCTTCCCTGGTTGCCGAGTCTTGGCAGCAACGAGAGGGGCAACAGGGACGCGTTCTCCACCCCGCTCGAACGAGGCAGAGGCGGGGCAGGGGCTCATCTGGTTCCCGGCCGGGTCCAGGCCGGAGGGACTCCATGGGGCGGCGGCCATGGCGTCGGGCAGGGCTTCCCGAGGCAGGGGGCGCCAGAGTTGAAGATGCTTGGCGGCCGGAGGGAGTACCGGGCGCAGGGAGCGGCGAGGGTCACCACCTCCGGCAAGGCCGCAGCGGGAGGAGACACGGGAGGCGGGCGACGGAGCAAGGCGGCACGGCGGCCGGTCTTGGCGCAGGGAGGCGCGGCCATGGCGGAGGACGAAGGATCCGGGCAGCGGCCGCGGCTCGGGACGCTGCTTGGCGGCCGAAGGGAGCAAGGCGCAGCGGCGGCCGTGTCCTCGGCGAGGGGGTTGAGGGCGGCGGCGAGGAGGCCACTGGGGTCCGCCTGGTCGCTGACGAGGGCGACGGGACATGGGAGGCGGAGGGAGGAGGCGCCGAGGAGGAGGCCGAGGGATCGGCGGGGTTCGGGCTGAGCGATGCGGAGAGAAGGGATCGAGAGGGAGGCGAAGGGAGCGAGGTAGGTGACGGCGCCGAGGGGAAAACAGAGGGAGAGATTGAGATCGATGGGAGTGAGGTGGAGGTCGGGCTAGGGTTAGGAGGGATTGGTGGGCCTTGGGCCGCGCGCGAGGTTAGGCCGGCCTGGTGGAGGAGAATGGCCAGGGGCCGGCTGGGCTGGCTCCTCTCTTAAAACAGAGAAAAAAAAAGGAAAGGGAAGAAAAGAAAAAAAAATTAGAGAAAGAGTTGGGCCTGGGGATTATTTTCCCGAGCTCGCAAAAATGAGCTTGATCCAGGAAAATAAAAGAGGCATGATTGAAAGATTTAAAACTATAACCATTTGAATTTAATTCGAATGGTATGGGCTAGGATTACATTTTTGGAAGAGTCCAAAAATGTTAAGAATTTAGGAGGAGCCTCGAAAAAAAGGTAAGAATAGAAGGCAAAGTTTGGGGACCAAACTTGAAGTAGAAAGGGCATTGGAATTTTGCAAGTGGGTTATGGTGATTCCAAAACAATGGAATATTTTTAATATAGCTCCCTAATATTGGGAGGATATGTTATAAAGAGAAGTCACCATGTGAATCCCTCGATTTAAATGGACCGAAGATCCATACGATTTTATTTAGTTGAGTTTTTTAAAAAATAATGATATGATGGCATGATGAGATGATGCAATGCAAGAGATGACATGATGAATGCTCAAACAAAACAAATCACATGGCAAAACTCGAAAACCCTGGAAGGCAACTGAAACTCCGGTCTTGGGGCGTCACACCAACTCTCTGGTTAGCTAATTACCAAAATCGGTCTCACCGAGTTTGTGTAATCGGTCTCACCAAGATTACGTTATGCCCTAACCCTAACCATATCGGTCCTACCGAGATGCAAGTCAGTCCCACCGAAAACCCTAACGGTGGTTTACTAAAATCGGTCTGACCGAGTTTGTTGATTCGGTCCCACCGAGATTGGTAAATTGTGTGTAGCGGTTAGATTTTGTGTGGAGGCTATATATACCCCTCCACCTCCTCTTCATTCAGGGAGAGAGCCATCAGACTGAACCTACACTTCCAGCATCCTATTTTTGAGAGAGAACTACCTACTCATGTGTTGAGGCCAAGATATTCCATTCCTACCATATGAATCTTGATCTGTAGCCTTCCCCAAGTTGCTTTCCACTCAAATATTCTTTCCACCAGATCCACATCCTATTGGAGAGAGTTGAATGTTGGGGAGACTATCATTTGAAGCACAAGAGCAAGGAGTTCATCATCAACACACCATTTGTTACTTCTTGGAGAGTGGTGTCTCCTAGATTGGCTAGGTGTCACTTGGGAGCCTCCGACAAGATTGTGGAGTTGAACCAAGGAGTTTGTAAGGGCAAGGAGATCGCAGATTGTGAAGATCTACCGCTAGTGAGGCAAGTCCTTCGTGGGCGACGGCCATGGTGGGATAGACAAGGTTGCTATTTCGTGGACCCTTCGTGAGTGGAGCCCTTTGTTGGCCGAGTCCCGACGCCGAGTACTTTTCG